>JACEFO010001212.1:0-15391 GCA_015342445.1 Digitaria exilis
CTATGAGTAGCACCAGAATCAAAGAGATGACTGCAGGTTGGTTATGAATCAAAAAATTTACCCGTCATCACTGGTGCTTCCATCGGGAAGGTCAGTCAAGGTGGTGGAAAGTTGACCCTCCCTGCTTGACGTGAATCTTCTGCAACTTGCCCTTGTTTGGCTGGTTGCCTTGTTCTGCTGCTTGCCTGGGGACAGTCCCTGATGAAGTGACTGGTACTGCCGCAACGGTAGCAGAATACCCAGGTCCAGGCTGAGCTGGCTGCTGCTTCATTGGGGCCTTCTGCTGTGCGACTGCTGCGGTGGAAAGCGAGATCCACCCTGCTGAGGAGGGTAACCACCCCAGCGGCCAGACTGTCCTGTACGCTGCTGTCCCTGTGGAGGAACAATACGGAAGCGCTGCGGCTTACCGCCACTGGCAGAGGCAACAGGACCCTTCCTCTTTTTATCAGCTTTATGGGTCCATAAGGCGTCCTCCTGAGCGATAGCCACATTGACCAAGTCAGCATAAGTGGCAGGCTTGATGTTGAGCAGCCTCTCCTGCAACTTAGTGGCTGAGCCCATGCGGAACCTCTCTCCTTCTTCTTATCATCACTGTCAGCATGATGTCCCGCGTACTGACAGAGGTTGTTGAAAAGCCTGGGCGTACTGATACACCGTGTGAGTGCCCTGAGTCAAGGTCAGAAACTCCCTCAACTTCCTCTCAACAAGACCCTTGGGAATGTGATGCGCCTTGAAACGCATCCTTGAAGTCTGCCAAGTAAGCACAGTCTCGGCGGGGAGCATGCCACATAAGTCTCCCACCAAACCAAGGCTGGACCGCGAAGCTGCTGCGCGGCGAAGGTGACCTTGCGCTCTTCAGAGCAAGGAACAGCCAGGATGGCGAAACTTCGAGTCGATAGCCCGAAATCCACGCGTCAGCCTCCATGGGCTCAAGCTTTAGAGAACACTGGGGGCTGAGTACCAAGAAGTCCTCAAATCGTGCAGCTTGAGCGCCGGGGCATTGCGGCCACCCTGACGCTGAGCACCGATTGTTCATGTTCTGGGCCAGCTGCTGCTGCTGCAATTGTATCTGCTGTCTGCATAGTCCTCAATGACCTCGGCGTGCATAGCCATCATCTGCTGCCAATTTTGGCAGTGGAGGGGCAGGTGGTAGCTGCTGCTCTGGCTGGTCCTTGCTGATTCTGGGCACTAGTTGAGCCTCGATTTGCCCCAAAACCACCCGGAGTCAGTCGGGTTCGTAGGTCCTGCCATCTGCATGATTGAGTCTCCGTTAACCACACGAATCACAATTGCTCATAAGGAAATGATAGGCATGATAGAAGTCAATCTCAACGTTACAAAAGAATGTGGCATAAAAGCGAAACTTTGTAGAAGGAGCAACTTCATTAATCCAAGACATGGTTCGATGAATCCATTACAACACATGCGGACAACCACACTCTAATTAAGATGCTACATCAAATGCAAAGGGAACAGATACAAAGATACAAGAGATTATCCATCTTCAACTAGCTAGACTCCACGTGACACGGAAAAGCCATGCTGAAGAGTACCTAATCTCTAACTCAACGCTCTAGAAGTCATCCACGTCGTTCACCGAAGTACGGCTCACGGTGGGGGAAAGTGGTGGCTGAACTGGGGGTAACTCCTCGTCGTCCAGCTCGGACTTGGCATCCTCCTCTGCCTCGTCCTCTGCCTCATCCTCCCCGGGAACCTCCATATGAGCCTCCAACTCAACCATCTCGGCGTTAGCCTCGTGCAACTCCTCCTGTGCCTCCTCAAGTGCATCCCTCAACAACTCCACCTGGTGAGCACAGTACTCCTTCTCCATGGTAAGCTCCGCGACGCGAGCCTGCAAGTCCCGAATCTGAGTATCCTTGGCAGCCATGTCCAAGGAAGCACAAATCCCGGCTATGTCCTTATCCGCGGACACTCTCACCATCGCATCGGCAAAGTCAAGCAGAGAATCCTGAGACATCTTGAGCAGTTCTGCCATGCGGATGCTAGCCTTCATCCAGCTAGCAAAGAAAGCCGGTGCGTTCCGGGGAAACTCCAGGAACAACTGCGGGGAAGCCAAGTAACGTGCCAACCACTGAGGGTCATCCCTGCGGGCTGAAGGCAGGAAACCAACCAAGGTGTTCTCCACCAAGTCGGGGTGCTGTGAAGTGAACTGGTTCAGCCCTGCGAAAGCGGCCAGCTCCCAAGTGTCCGGAAAGTGGTGGCCATGCACCACAACTCCCAACCTAGGCCAGTCGGGGTGCTCGGGGTGCACCGGTGCCTCCAGGCGGGCACTGCACCGAGTCACACCACGCTCCGCGTACTCTCTGCCAAAGTAAACCGGCGGAGACGGGTAGCCAACCTCCTTCAGAATCGACCAAAAGAGGGACGGAAACCCCTCCCAGCTGAGGCAGTCCTGGCACTCCACCTTCTCGTTCACGCCAGCAAGGCGACTGGGAACGGCCATCTGAACAAAAATTCAGAGGTGAGTACCAAGAGTCAAAAAGACCAAGGAAAAACTGGGGAAAACTGAAGGTAAAGAACGTGCTCAAGCTTTTAATTAAGGTTATTTAAGCATTGATTTGATTGGTTGGTCTTTTCACTTTCTTAAGTTTATTTTTATTCTTGATTTTTAGTTAAGAGATGCATGCAAGATCTAAACGTCCTCACATTTTAAGTCAGACTTGACTTTCGGAGTTAGTGCCGGTGGCGAGGCATAGACGCGTCTCTCTCTATAGATCTAGTCGGACTCCTATTCGTAAACCTTACGTACCAGTCAGAGGATTTACGACGAAAGCCTTTTAAGATAGGGTTTCATGGAAGAGCAAACATCAATCCTAAGTTAGACTATGCCACCTAACAAAGTGCAACCCTTAACCCTTAAGGACTTCACGTTCTAGTTTTATCCTTAACGATCCTATACGTTTCATTCCTTTTGCTTAGGCGCAATGGAATCGGAGTTTGGTAGATTTTATTTAGAAAACATTGGTCAGGGTCTGATGCTCTCTTTGGTGCGTATGAACGTCGGCTCTGATACCAGCTGTAGCGATCTCACCCGAGAAATGGGCCCACTTAAGTATATTCCACCTTCCATTGGTGCTAATACACTAAAATGTTCCCAAGTGCGGATTCGACCGTCGAGTCAAGCTCGACCAACGGCTACTGAAGATCGTCCGTCCATACACTCACTCGAAGGCGAGCTTTCCAAAGATCACATCATTCCACAAATTAAATTACAACAAGTCTTAGAGTTATTACAACCAAATTGAAATGATACGGAAATTAAATAAGTTTGAGTTCATGCAGCGGAAAATAAACGAGATACTAGCGACGATCCAAAGTATCGTCACGATGAAGTCAGCCGTGACGCTACTCCTCACGGTCCTCGGGAGAGGCCGGCTCCCACTCGATGCTGTAACCAGGAGGAAGCTGGGAGGCCCAAGCCATAGAGGCAGCTACCTCCTGAGGGGACGGTCCTGAAAAATTTAAGCCACAAGCAAGGCTGAGTATACTAGTTATACTCAACAAGACTTAACCGACTGGTGATCACTACATCACCGACTCCTAAGATGAGAGGCTGTTTGGCTAGTGGGGTTCTTTTGCCAAAAGCGACTAAGCTGTTCTCTAACTTCTTTTAATTTACTTTTAATTCTTTAGTCTATCCATTCTAGGTGAGCCTAGCTAAACAATCAAGT
Source organism: Digitaria exilis (assembly GCA_015342445.1). Lineage (NCBI taxonomy): Eukaryota > Viridiplantae > Streptophyta > Magnoliopsida > Poales > Poaceae > Digitaria > Digitaria exilis. The sequence goes on from JACEFO010001212.1 coordinate 3,693, forward strand.
TTTTGCAATACAATTATTTCATACAAAGATTTCATCCTTCCAAGTTCCATTTCATAATATGCCATACATCGGTCAAGCAGTCTCATTAACCGCGAGAAGCGGACAGTTCGAACCGAATTTACTACCTGGCCAGGGAAAACCCAAACATACGGAATGGTTGGAAATGCCAACACACCCCAATCCTTTCTCCTCTCTCTGCGAGTGGCTCCCGAGTCCCACTGCCTCAGGGTAAAGGTTTACCACTACTGGGACTCACGCAACTACCCTCATGTGCCCATGGGATAACGTTTCCAAGACAAATGAGCTGTCGGACCTGCTCGCATCAATCGGATACCGGGACTTACCGGTCCCATAAACCGTGCATATGTGTGGTACGTTCAAACGCTTGACACAAAAGTACCACATGTTTCCACTTAAACATCGATAGACGGGTATCTACAATCATCCGTCCATCATCTATAGTGTTTCTGATATGAGTAGTCATACAACTCCTATATCTCGCGAGTGTCGGAAAACACTCGACTTCTATCGTTCCTAAGCATAGCAACTATCGAACCTAACATACTAGTGTTCAATCAAAGGAACCTATGATCATGCAATCTAGGGTTTCATTCAACTCCTTGAAACTTAAATGCACAAACATATGATCAATTAAATTGCGTAAGTAAAGTTAGGTTATGCTCCGGGGCTTGCCTTCCGGCTCGAAGCGGTACTCCTGCTCGGGGCTTGGATCCACGTGCACCACGTTCACCTCGGACTCCTGGGTGACCTCCTCGGCAGCGGGGACTAGCTCGTAGACTCCGTCGGCGAGACCCGAATCTATACGAAATGCATGGAATGCTTAAGTATCGAGATTTAAATAGTGCACGTTTATTTTGATCTTGTTTGATAAGTTGGAAAGGATAACATTAGTTATAAGTGAATATTTCATCTCCCTGTTGAACCTTTACCTTGATTTTTGAGTTTTAGATTTTCTCTTTTCTTTTCTTTTTCTTCTCTTTTCCTTTTTCTTTTTCTTCTCTTTTCCTTTTTCTTTTTCTTCTCTTTTCCTTCATTTAAGTCCTTTTTCCATTATTCAAAAGGTGACCTTAGGAACATTATTTTTAGGTGCCATTGGACTAGAGGCTCACTCATGCCAAGGCAGAAGCTTAGCCCAAAGTTTGGCTCCAAATAATTTTTCTATAATTTATTACAATTTCTCTCATCTTTTTGCCTAAATTCAAACTAAAATCATAACAAAATAATTGCAAGGTTTTTATCCAAACCACTTGGCACAGTGGCTTAGGATGTCAAGAGTGACATCTCTGCAAGTTTGCAAGTGATTTTGATTTTTGGTTATTTTTGTGAAATTTCACCATATTTAAACTACCAAAAATCATTTAGCCATTTTCTAGTGTCCAAAAATTATCCTTTTCATTTTTCTAAGGTTTCTTATGTCTTGATTGAATTTCTGTGTGAAGGATGTGATTTTTCACTGAGTAATTTATTTTCTATGATTTATTTGCCAAAACAGCAGGGTATATGTTTGGAAAATCATAACCCTAAATCTACTGGAAATTTTTGTGCACCCTTTGCGCATTGGGCTAATGATAATCACCTTAACAATATATCCCAAGCTCAGCTCCAGTGCATGTGTAGATTTTGAACTATGATGAAATGTGCTCAAACCTAAATGAATTTATATTTCAAAATCTACTGCTCAACTGAGTGAGGTTCCAAAAAGAAAGTTGTTCTTCTAGATTCACTGGTCACTACAAAATTGGTTTGACATTTTTCTGAGTTTTCTACGATTTTCTACGAATTTTTGAAGATCTCAGCGATTTAATCCAAAAATTAAGAATCTGTTTTACGCGGGGAACCCTAGAACTTTTGAACTTCTTACGAACAGGCCCCTGCACTTTTGCGCTCGGCCCCCTGGACAGAGGTTGAAGATACACTTCAGTCCAGGGCTCGCCGGCGTGGTTACGCCGGCCAAACGGCGGCGAGACCGGGCCGGGGAAGTAGGGGAAAGTGAAGAGGGGCTCACCACGGCTCGTTTGAGCTAGGTCTCGAGGTCGGGGATGGCCGGAATCGTGCTCGGCGACGACGGTGGCGGCTCGGCAACTCCGGTGAGCGGCTGCCGGCGACGTCGGGGTCGGAGAAGCTCGGGGAAAGGGTCGGTGAGCACCAGCGTGACACGAGGAAGCTAATGGTGCCCTTGGTTTGGCCGGAGGTGGAGGGAAACGGGCTGTGCGCGTGCGCGAGCGGCGGCGGAGTTCTCTGTGAACTCCGGCGAGCTACGCCGGGGGCTCTGGTGGGGGATTTGGTGCGGGGATTGCTCGGTGAGCAGCAGTGGAGGTTGGGGAAGCTCGAGAGAGCCTTGGTTTGGCCGGGGGAGCAGCGAGGAGGGCTGTGCTCGTGAGCGAGCTCGGCGGCGATGCTGCGGACTCCGGCGAGGTTTTTCCGGTGCTTCGAGCGAGGGGAACTGTTGAGAGCTTATGTAGGAGCGAGAGGGGAGTGAGAGGATGCTCGGCAAGCTCGAGAGGAGGGCTGGGACAGCTCGGTGACGTCGCGCGGCGACAGAGCCATGTCGCGGCCGTGTTGGCGCCGCGCGCGGTGTCAACGCGCGCGCGCAGGCGTGCTGCGGGCGGCAGACGCGCGTGGGCGAGGCGTGAGGCGACAGAGCGTGGAAAGGAGCACGCGGGGGACGCGAAAGTCGCGGTTTGGACCGGCGGGCAACGGCGGCGACGGCAAGGACCGGCGGTCCGCGGCGGCGACGCGGTGGCGAGCGCGGGGTCAGCGCTACAGTGCGCCTCCGACCGTGAGACCTTGCCAGGCGCATGCGCGGCGAGGGGGGACACCCAGCCGTGTCACTTGTCGACGCAGGCGAGGACGGACGGCGACGGGAGCTGCCGGCGGCGAGCTCGGGCACGCGCGAGCGCCGCGCTGGCATCCCGTGAGCACGCCGTGAGCGGTGCAAAAGTCAATTGATTGGCATGGCTCTAATTTCAAAATTTTGAACATAACTTGAAAATCTTCCAACATGAAAGTTGTCTAGAATTTCATTAGACACGTTACTGCACTGGAAATTTGAAGAAAAAGTTTAAATCTTGGCTGTAATTCAAAAAGGGGTAAATCCCTGTTTTGAACTGAATTTCTGAAATTCGAGGGGCTAAATGGCAAAATTGGCCAAAGTGTCCAAAGAGGCAAAGTTCTGAAATGTGATGAAGAACAACTTTGCTTTTGGGAGATTTTGATGTTCTGTGGTAAAATCTTGAGTTTTGGCTAAGATTCCATTTCAGCTTTTGAATTTGAATTGAAATTTTAAATTTCCAAGATTGGGGTTGAAGTTTTGAGAGGCTTCCAAGCATTTTTAGGCTATGGTCTGAAAATGAAAGTTGCTTGGTTTGACTTACTCTACAACTTTTATATTTGCACTTTTTCAAGTTTCTTGGAAATTTTCAAAGTTTTCCTTATGGGCTCATTTGAATGATTTTGGCTCAATTTAATTGGTTTTTCCTATTTTCTTTGTTTTCCCTGCTTAATTAGCCTTGGCTTAACTTTAACATTATTTTAAGGTTAACTAAAACTAGGGATGTTACATATCTTGTGTTAGAAATGAAACTTTGTAATAAATCTATAGTTTAATCTCTTTGAGGACTTGAGAACTTGTAGTGTGTGCTACTATGTGTGTCGAACTCATTTTTGTATCTTAAGTGACCCTGTGTTAGTTTAATTTGCATGAAATGGATGATGATGGTTTTGTGGGCTTGCTGTAGAGAGATAGGAGATCTAATCACTTGTTACAGGCGGTTTGACCGCCAGTCACCTAGTAGTAGCACACACATTTCCTTTTTTCTATGTTTAATGTATCATGCCATATGCATAACGTATTATTATTATTATTATTATTATTATTATTATTATTACTATTATTATTACTATTATTATTATTACTATTATTATTATCACACATACTTGTTGCACCCCATGGGTTCTGGGATACAGGGGGCGCTCCCTTGGTTTTTATGTCAATATGTGCAATTATCATGTGAAACTATTTTTTTTTGAAATTTCACTCAAAGCACACATTAAGGAGGAGCTCATCATATATCTGTCATGTCCTCCTCTACCAGGCCAAGGTTCTTGGCCATGGCCTGTAAAAGATGGGCGGCCACCCACTGCACCTCCACCTAGTAGTGCTCCGGCAAGCTCCTAAACGTGGGGGGCTTGGAAGGCCAGAGGTTGAGGGACCAGTACTCGAGCGGCGCGTGGTGAGGAAGAGCATGTAGGCCGTGGTGAAAATGGTGATGGAAAACAAATGACCTTTTGACCGAGCGTCGTTTCCAAAAAGTTGATTTTTGGTTCCAATATTTGTGAGTCTATCAAAACATAAAACTAGCTATTTCTCATTATTTTCACCTCTACAATATGATTCTCACACAATCTTAAATTTAACTAATATGATAATTATCTTTTGACCGAGCGTCTTTTAAAAAAAACTAATTTCATCGTTTTTGTCCCTACCTGTAGGCGCACGACCAGGTGTTGGGCCGGTCGCCACACTTGGATGCGGTAGGGCTGATGCTGCTGCTGCTGCAGGTGAGCCCGGTGCCTGACCTACAGATCTGGAGGGAGGCGCCACTTGGATCCCCGGGGATCCCGGTACCGGGCACCCTGGTGGCCAACGTCAGCGACGTGGTGGAGATGCTCACCAACGGGATAGGGCGGTGGTGAACGCGCACCACGAGTGGGTGTCCGTGACAGACTTCCACTTGGAAAAGTTCGGCGACACGTATGGCCCACTGGAGGAGATCGTCGGGGCTGCCGGCGACGGTGAGGCACCGCGGTACAGGACCATTTTTCTTGAACGAATGGCACGAGATTGTGCCTATTTCATTGATAGAGAAGGAGGTTTACAAGGTCGGTTGACTGGGGATTACAAGTCCATTCTCGCGCTAATAAGTTCTGTAGGGCAGTGTCGCCGGCCTTAATCCAGCCCGTTGCCTCGTTCTTAATAGTTGTCAGGATCGCCATCACCGTCTTGCCTTGTCTAAAGACCCGCGTGTTTCTTTCCATATCTCCTTTATTACGAGAAGTATTAGGTTTCGTGTCCCCTTGCGCGTTGTGGCCGCTGTTGTAGTGATGTTGTTCCACCATTCTAAGGTTGTCGAATTGTGCGTCCAGTTTGCCTGGTCAAGGTGAGGCTGGCCAGTCCATGTGGCTATGAGGCCACAGATCCTCTTCGTTAGTCGGCATCAAGCGAGCATGTGGTGAGCCTTTTCTATCTTACATCTGCACAATGAGCTGGTCGGGCTGTGGTCCCACCCACGTTTTGCCACATGGGCAGACGACCAGTATCTGTTTTGTAAGATCAAACAGATGAAGAGTTTGCATTTCGGTGGTGCCCAGGTTGTCCATATATAAGCAATCATCAGGTTTTTGTTGGTCCAAATGAATTGTGCTTTATAGGCAGACAATACAGAGTATTGGCCGTTTTGCGTGAGCTTCCATTGGTGCGGAGGATTACGTCAAGCTCCTATATGGTCCAGCAAGCTCGAGGGGAAGAACATCATGGACGCCATGATGATCAATCCCGCATGACTGAATCGTGATACGAATCTACGACAGGAGTTGAGTGAGTGTGTGTTTAACCTTACGTGGCAGCAGGCTAAATAAATGATGGTTTCGTCGGTTTAATTTACTGAAGATACAATGCATATTTCTGAAGCTGTTTGGTTTAATAAGAGATCAGAAATGTGAAACAGTTATTATGGCAACGTGAACCTTTAATTTGTGTCATGTTATCACGACTTGTTGGGACTTTGGATAGAAAATACTTTGTTCGTACTCGTACTAGCTAACACCTTAAGATTCATGGAGGATTTCGAAAAAGAAGGATGTGAATTAGTAATGGAAAGTATGTTTTCAAAGAAAAAAGAAACACCGTATCGTTTTGTCCAAGTAATACCTTTAAAGAAATTCACTAAAAGTGCTGAAAATAGCTGTATATACTCCAGAAAAGAACGTTACTTGTGCATTGCTTCTTTTTTTTTTCGAATCACATAGTACAGATGTCGACGGTCACATACATGCACACATACTTGCCCCTACAAACATACGCACGCAACCCTACCTTTGTTTTTGCAAAAGTGGAGGGGCACGCCCCTACAACAATTTATTCATGAGATTAAAGATAAAGAGAACTAAATACAGACCAAAGGTGGTCAACAAAAGAAAAAGAATAAAACAGAAAAGCAAACAAGGATTCCTTATTCTCGTGCTTGAATCCATTCTTGAAGAGGCTGCACATGCCTTGCTTTCGCTCTATGGATAACCATCTTGAACGCTCTGAAAAACTTTCCTATGCAATTATCAACTGTTGGGTCTATTTGGTTGAAGATCCATTCGTTTCTAGTGGTTCAAATGCTCACGCAACCCCACCCTTATGAGTACCTCCGAATAAATCCTCAAAATTAACGAAGCCACCACAGGTGCTTCGCTATCAACGGGTATGTCGCCTACTACTGAAAGAATAACATCGGTTAAATCTAGTCAAGGACTCGAACCTTGGTTCGTAGGTTACACCACAAGGAACCTTGCTAGCTGAGCTAGAGCTCAGTTCGATCACAAATCTCATATGCATATCTATCTCGAAGACTTCTTTTCAGATACTTCTGCAGCTGCAGGATACACGCTAATGCTCTGTTTAGAAGATCACAAAGTTTTTTTTCTTTGACACTAATTACGAGTATTTAATATAGCTAATTATAAAATAATTTTAGATAATTTCTAAAATAAATCTAGAAAAATGTTGGCACCGTGTCGAGTCAAGGTTTTTAACCCAGTTGCCCATGTTCCACTACAATGACATGTATTTTGGACCACGAAGTGAGGTCTCGATGTTGTGTTGATCTATCTATCAGTTTTCTAACGGTCCTAATGCTACCTCTCATCCTAATGGCGTGAGTCAGTGACAGCAAGGGAACGTACTCGTCATGCTTGCCATGACCCTTTGCTAACTCCAAACCAATATTAGCCCATCTTCCGAAGCACATCCTTACACATGCATCCAACTCATAAGCCCAGCGTTCGCATATATGCATGCTGATCTGCATGTACGATCGCATTATTGAAAGCTACTTTGTTTCTTCTCAGTTTTGTCAGACTACATTTCCGTTAGTTCATTCTTCCGAATAACCTAAAGAAAATTAGCTGCCAAAACCTACAATTGCATTGATTTATTTGAGGGATTAAGGAAGTTGTAGTACTTACCTGCAGTTTGTTTTGGAGTTCCAAGCATCAAAAGTGTATCCCCTCAACCTCAACCTTCTCTGTACCAACCCTCCACCCAACACATCTCAACACATTCAGCACAACAAGCTACAAACCTAGCTATACCTGGCTTATCAGGACACGCACGAAACGAAAGAGCTTAAAGATTGCATGCATGAATGCCAAGCAGCCATGATAATGCCAAAGCTAAGCCTTTTCCTTCACCTCGTCTTTCTCATCACCTCCACCACCACCTTCACCGCCAATGTCGTCGCGGCCGCCGCCGCCACCGAGGTACTGCCATTATTGCCACAAGACCCCACGCCGCCGCAGCAGCAAGCAGCACCGCCGCCCGTCTCCTTCCCCGGCGAGTGGCATCTCCTCCACACAAACATCGGCGTCTCGGCGATGCACATGCAACTCCTCCCCGGCGACTTCGTCCTCATGTTCGACCGCACCGACACTGGCCCTTCCAACATCTCCCTCTCCCCATGCTCCACCACCACCACCACCGTCTCCCCCAACTCCGGCGCCGCCGCCGCCGCCACCACCACCCTGACTGCACCGCCCATTCCATCCTCCTCGACCTCCACACCAACCTCCTCCACCCCTACCCACTAGCCACCAACCCATGGTGCTCCTCCGGCGCGCTCCTCCCCAACGGCACCCTCCTCCAGACCGGCGGGCTTCTCCTCCGGCGACCGCGTCTCCCGCCTCTTCTCCCTTTCCACCGGCTGGGTCGAGCTCCCTTCCTCCCTCGCCGCCCGGCGATGGTACGCCTCCGACGTCATCCTCCCCGACGGCCGCGTCCTCGTCCTCGGTGGCCGCCGCCAGTTCAACTTCGAGTTCTTCCCCCACAACTCCGGCGACCCCACCTCGCCGGAGCTCACCTTCTTCCCGTTCTTGGAGGAGACGATGGAGCTCGACGTGGAGAACAACCTCTACCCGTTTCTTCATCTCCTCCCCGACGGCATGGTGTTCGTCTTCGCCAACGATCGGGCGGTCGTGTTTGACCCTTACAACCGGGCCCCACTTCGTCGTCTACCTCCGGTCCCCGGTGGGGTCCCGAGGAACTACCCTTCGTCAGGCTCCTCCGTCCTCCTCCCTCTCCAGCCGGAAAAACCATCACATGCCGAGGTCCTCGTCTGCGGCGGCGCGCCACGTGGCGCGTACACCTGGCGCTGCGGAACGGCACGTTCGTCGCCGCCGACAGGACGTGTGCGCGCATCTCGCCGACGGTGGACGACGACGTGGGATACTCCGGCGAGACGCCGGCGTGGGTGGTGGAGGAGATGCCGGTGGCGAGGGTGATGGGCGACATGGTGCTGCTCCCCACCGGCGACGTGCTGATCGTCAACGGCGCCGCGGCGGGGACCGCCGGGTGGGAGCTCGGGAGGACGCCGGTGACGACGCCGGTGATGTACTCGCCGGAGAAGATGATCGGCGAGAGGTTTAGATCCATGGCGTCGACGACGATCCCGAGGATGTACCACTCGTCGGCGACGCTCGACACGTACGGCCGGGTGCTCGTCGGCGGCAGCAACCCGCACGTTGGCTACGTGTTCACCAACGTGACGTACCCGACGGAGCTGAGCTTGGAAGCCTTCCTGCCTCCGTACATGGACGCCAAGCTTGATGGTGTACGGCCCGAGGATCGTGGCGGCGCCGGCCGAGGTCGGGTATGGCGAGACGACGGCGGTGAGGTTCGCAGTGGTGGGGGTGAGCTCCGGTGAGGTGGTGGGGGTGGGGGAGGTGAGGGTGGTTGCGGTGGCGCCGGCGTTTGCGACGCACTCGTTCGGGATGAACCAGAGGGTGGTGGAGATGGCGGTGGGGAGAGTGGTGGAGATGGATGTTGGGGTGTTTGAGGTTGAGGTCGCCGCGCCGCCGACGCCCGGGGTTGCGCCGCCCGGGTATTACTTGTGGTTTGTGGTGCATGATGGTGTGCCTAGCAGTGCTGCGTGGGTGCGTATGAGACCACTTGGACCTGGTGCCTGAGAAGCAGAGTATATCAGCATTTTGTTTTGTGCTCGTGTTGAGTACTAGGACAGATTCTTTAACTACACATATGGATTGGCAATGGAAAATCTTCTACACAGCAGACTGAGTTTCAGAGATCACCCTATTTCTTTTTTTTTCTGTCAAATAATCATCTGACTTCAGTTAACATTTTCATTTCACATTGATATTCCAGGAGAGTGCAATAGGATTCAAACAAACCCACAGCTTTTACAATCTAACTTTCATATAATAATTCAAAGCTACAAAGCCGACTTTTCATAATTTCTAAGAAATCCGAACGAGGTGTTTGGATCACCAAGGCATTGCTTGTAACCTTAAGGCATCACCAGTGGCGAGTCGACCCATGGTAACAAAAGAAACAGACACGTAAGTGTTTATTTGAGTCCAACCCTGAACCAAAATGAGCTGCACCTCCCATATGCCAATAAATAAATCAGAGAAGAATACACTTTTTCTCCTAAGGGTGCGTTTAGTTCCCAAGTTTTCCCGAAAAAACACTATTCATCCAACTTTTCCCTATTCATTCTCATCCTCTCTACTCACAGAATACTATTTATCTACAGTGTTTTTTGGTGAACAGTGTATTTTCGGAAATCTTTCCCCAATCTAAACACACCCTAAAAACTGCAACTCTGGCTTCCTAAGCACTTCTCTCTCCTTGAAAATGGCTTGGCAGATAGGGTGAGTTCATTTTTTTTATTCATCATGAATGGACTCTCAAAGACTCTCATCAATGAGTCACTTTCTCTAGTGGTCGATTTGACTCATACATGTGCCAGGTGGGATGAAGATTTGGTTTCAGTTTCTCATTGGAGAAGCCCTTAGAGCAGATCCTATGGATCCCTTACATTTAGCTCATACTCCAAATATGAAGCCTCTTATAAGGTTCCTACCCCTATTTCTCTGTGAACACCAATCGACCTTATTTTAAGCCAGGCTAATTCCACAACCTATTTACAGAAAGGCAACTACAAAACATTATTTTTGTATATCGGAGAAGTTATATATATATGGTATTAAAAAATAATATAAATTGTATTTTGATTTGAAAACAAAATTTTCTCAAAGATAAAAATTTTAAAGAACTTCTACTACTCATAGTATACATTATAATTGCAAGCCCGTGAGCCACATGGGTTGATGGGCTATTCATAAAGACGTACTAAACAAATATAACAAAGACTTGTTTAAACTGGTATAGAGATGGATCCTATTATGTATGCACAGTCATACATAGCTAACCAAGTAAAAAAAACCATATTTCAATATATGTCTTTTTTATGCGCATATAAAAAAGGTGACTCAAGTATCGCTTATATCCAACTAATAAGGCATAGAGCTAAAATGGCTAGCTATGATTAGTTGGATGGAGGCAACTAGCTACAGTAGAAGTTATTAGCTGTACCTGTTTGGATCAGCTAAAGCTATTAATATTAGTTACATAGCTCCAGCTAAGTGGATTCAAACAAGCCTTAATTTGATATGACGATGATCTGTAAATTAAATGACGATGTTACTTCTCTGGTCTACTGGGGAAGCGACGAAGGCACCGGGTGGTCGGAGCGGTTTCCTTGCTCTTCGCGATGTATTCACACACTGCCCTGCCCCTCCTCTCCTTTCCCTGAATTGAAACAACACACACATGCAAGTGTAATTTAAAAAGAGCAAAATACTCTCAGCAAACAGTCGAGCAAGGCAGTTCGTTTATTTATTCACCTGAATCGAAGGTAGAAGCACCGATGTAGTTTGTCTCAAAGCTGAAAGGATCTCTTGTATATGACACATACCATTTCTTGCAACACGTTCATCGTCATCGTGATTGTCTGCAAATGCTTTGAGTTGCTGGATGTGTTGGAACTTATCCCACTCAGGGCTATGTTTCCCTTTGGCAATGGAAGTGAGCAGTGATATGTCACAGTATATCTGAAATGGCTTATGTTTATATCCTGCAAGTATCCAGGGAGTGTTTTCATGTCGTAATCCTCCAGCTTGAGTGTCTGTAGTGCAGACAGATTATCCAATTCCTTTATCTTTGGGCACATGGAAATGCTAAGCTTCTGCAACTTTGGGAGGTTGCAAATTCTCTCCAGCTCAGGGCTTTCAACACCTCAAGGTCTACAATGGAACCTCTATCTGGATGGCTTAGGTGCTCGTGAGGCTGTTGGAATTTTGGTCCGACACGACTGATGGATGAGGCGCGGTCAATCTGGAGGAATTCCAAGCATGGGGAGCTGACATAGTCCATCTGGGACCTCACGCAAAAGGCAAGTCCTACCAACGTTAGAATCCTTCAATTCCCCAAGAGGCACAACTGCTGTTGATATCATCCATTTTGGGAGCCTCGACCAAGTAACCTTAAATTGGAAGGTCTCTATGCAAGGAGGAGGGCAGAGCTCATCAAACACTCCTCGATTAGTCGCTGCTTT
>JACEFO010001213.1:0-41213 GCA_015342445.1 Digitaria exilis
GAGCAAACATACGATAATGGAAGCTGAGCAAGAGAAGGAGTGGAGCAATACCTTAGCTCCGATTCTTCTACTCGAGGCTTGCGCGCTCGTGGACAGCGGCAGACTCAAGGTCTCGCCCGCCGTGTGGAGGTCTGCTGCCTCGGAGCGGAGGTCGGCGATGAGCTGGTAAGCCTCAGCGCATGCCCTCGGCATCACTCCTTGGCCGCCACCGCCTGGTTGCGCTCCGTCTGGGCATCAGCGCATGCCCGGACCCTGCAGCCTCTCCTCCCGCAGAGTTGTCGTGCTGGGCTTGGAACCCTGGAAGGCGCGGCACACGAGATCGTCATCGGCCAGTTCAGGTATTTGAGAAAAGAAGCAACTGGAGTGGTACGAACCAATGCAGGACGTCGGTAGCGTCGGTGCGGAGACTGCCCAGCTCGGCGCGCAGCGCGGCGAGCTCCTCCTGGTGCGCGGCTAGGGAGGCCAGCTCGCACTCCAGCTCCGAGATGCCGACGGGCCCCGAGAGTGCCACTGCCCGGCATCGTCGTGCGCGCTACCGTCGGCGTCCTCGACGCGTTGGCGACGCTCCACGCTCGGGAGCCTGGTTGATCGCCTCCTGCTACGATGCTCCGGGTCTGGGAGAGCGCCAGCAACATCGACTGCAGCGGTCAGCGGAACCAGTGTCAAGGCCCATGAAAAGTCAGTAACCCGTAAAACGATCGTATAGCTAAAGCGAAGATAAAAGAGAAGTGTTGGATCGCATACCCCGCTGGAGGGGGATACACCACGGTGCGGAGCGTCAGGGCATCTGCAAGGAGCACCGCAGGGAAGTGGCCATCTGCTGAAGACTCGCACCTCCAGCCAAGCGTCGAATGTGCAGGATGTGCTCGGTCGACCGAAGCTCGTCTTGGCGGGCGGGGCGACCCCCTGGTCACCACCGACCCGAGGCCCAGCGCAGGCGTGGCAGTGGGTGGCGGTGCTAGGACCGACACCAAGTGTTCAGCGCTGACGACGCGCGGGAGGACCGTGCCTCGGAGGCGCCTGCGCTCCGCCTCACCCAAAGAGGTCCTCCACTGACCACCGGCTCACCTCCACGCCCTCTCTAGGGTTCATCGAGAGTGGCTCGGAGGTGGTCGGTGCAACCAGGGAACGGAGGGTGCCACCTGCGGGAGTATCCACGCACCACGCCCTCGGCGGCGCCGCAACAGTCGGAAGGGGCTCCGCGACGCTCGCCACGGTGCCCATCCCTGCTCTCCACCAGTAGCGGCCCCGTGGGCGCGTCCACGTCCATCGCCTCCTCCGCCGACCCCACGACCTCCCCGCGCCATGGGCACGACGAGGCCAGCACGTGACCCCCGCTACGGACGAGGAGAAGGGGCTGGCGGGAGATGGAGTGGCGACGCATCTGGGCGGACTCCACGCTCCCTGGAGCGGACAAGGAGTCCCGAGGGCGAGGGTGGAGCCGACCCCTTGGCTCTGGCGGGCATGGGTCGGCGCGCCGAGCCTCGTGGCCGCCTTTGGCTCCAGGGAGTCAGGAACGGCCCGCGGGCGATGCGTCTCGACGGAGACCCTTCACCAGGGCCGTGCCAGGACCCGACTCCTGGCCGATCCGGTGCAAGCACGACGACATTGCCGTAAGACCCTAACGATATGGACAATGAAAGGAAGATATAACAGCGAGGTAACGTAGACGAACCTGCTCGACATCCCAGGCCGGCGAACCGTAAGCCGCACCGGCTTGGAGGAGGAGGACGAACGCGCATTGGGACACCCCTGCCGGCGGGGCGCCTGGAGGTGGGGAGGGAAGCTTGTCCACGTCGATGGGCGCGGACCGCTGCTCGCCGTGCGCCAAGGGGTCCACCACGGTGTAGTCCCCCAGCATAGGGGAAGAACCTCCGGGGTTCTCCTCCTCGTCGCACGAAGAGGCCAGGTCCGACCTGACCTCCTCTCCCCGGTGCTCCTTGCGCTCCCTCTCGCGCCTCTGCTCTTCACGGTTGAGGCGCTTCTTGGTCTCCTCGCTCTTGCGCCGAGTCCATACCTCGTCCTCTGAAGGGACGATGCGCGACACGAGGCTGGCGCGGAGTTCCGCCTCGGAGGTCTTGGGGAGCATCTCGAAGAGGCGCAGGGGTCGGGCCATGAGCGGGGCAACTCGGCGCCGGTGGAAGGCCTCCGCGATGCCAATGCCGGTGAGGCCGCACGACTGGAGCTTGGCGAGGCAGTCGAGATGCGGCGCCAGCTTCTTGCGGTCAGAGGCCTCGGGGTTGTACTGGCAGTGTGCCGGCTCCTTGGCCGGCGGCGAGCTTGCGGGGTCGAACGGAGGAAGGGCGGCCTCCGCGTGGCTCTTCAAGTAGAACCAACCCTTGTTCCAATCTTTGTTGGAACCCCGCAGCTCCGAGCGCGGGAACTTGTCCACACGGGACTGCTTCGCTTGCAGCGAGCTGTATCCCCACGGGGCCAGGACGCTGTGCGGGCGGACGAGCGCCGCCTTGAAAAAGAGAAGGAAGAGATTGAAATCTGGGTCGATGCTTAGGTAGCCCTCGCACAGGGCCATGAAGTTGGCCATCTGCTGGACCCCGTTTGGGGCAAGGGCGTGGAGCTCCAACCTGAAGTGGTAGAGCACCTCACGGACGAAGCGGTGAGCTGGCACGGAGAAACCACGAACGTGGTACGCCATGAAGCTCACCACGTACCCCGCCGGCGGCGACGGGGTCTTGTGGGAGGGGTGTGGTGAGATCCACTCCTCCTGTGCGGTGCGTGGGCAGAGAAGCCCACGAGAGACGAGCAACTCGAGGGCGGCCACGGTCGTGGTCGAACGCGCCCATGGACGGAGTTGCGCCGAGGAAGAGGAACCCCTTGAGGCCATCTCGACGGTGGTGGGCTTGGGGGGAAGCGAGGTTGAAGATTAGATCAAGAAAGGCGACGAAGGGCGAACGGGAGCAGGGAGACGAAAGCTGCGATGGAATGCGAAAAGCGTACCCCGTTACGCCGGCGTCCCCGTATATATAGGGGCGGCGGGGTGGCACGCGGTCACACCGAGGAGGCGCACGACCGAGCGCTCTCAGAACCTTGGTTCAGATCCGACGGCTCAAGGCGCACCCGACGTGCGCGCGTGGCACGAGGCGGCGGAATAGGGCATTAACTGCCCTCCAAGCCCGCACGCCTCGTCAGGCCCACCACGATCACGAGGTCAAGTCCGAAGCCTGACCACCGTGTTGCATCGCGGTCGATGGGCGGGTCTGTTCCCGTCAATAGCTGGACAGGCCGCCATGATTCATGGGCCCAGCTAGATCTCCGCAATCTGCCGCGATCCTGGCCCCATGCTAAAGGACACGGGTTGACGCTTCGCGAAGAAGGTCATGACCTCCGTGGCGAGTTGGACCCAGGGCATTGCTGCTGAGGCATTGCCCTGGTCGCGCCCCCGAAATTTTGGAAGTTGCCAAGAGTTTACGGGAAAATAGAAGGAAAGAAGGGCCTCCCCACGGAATCCAACTCCCCTGAAGGAATGGGCATGACCTCGCACACGAGTCCTTGACTCCTCTGCAAGGTCGGGGGCTACTGTGGGGGTCATGGATTAGGGGGCCCACTGTCAGGGCGCCTGCGAACGGCGCGCTAACGGAGGAAGACCCTGGCAACGCTAGTTACGACTGGTCGGAAGGTTCCATCTCGCCCGACCTACCAAGGACCCGGGAAGCGCGGGGATGTGAGCCTCCGCTTCGTCCGACCTTGGCCCCCGACCCCTCGGGTCGGAAGGGCAGACCCCCTCGAGGGGTCTCGCCCGTTGATAAACACGCATAGTGGAAAAGGGGGGAGAGTCCCGAAGACCCTCCCCAAGTCAAATCTGACTTGTGAAGGAGAAGGCGTGCGGCTTATGCTTTCTCCCGACCGACACCCGACATCACCTGCCCGCCTGCCAACTGCAAAAGCTGATCTGCAGCCCTGCGCAAGGGAAAAGGTAGCTGCATGCGCGCTGCTGCTAGCGGCCAAGAAGGAAGCTACCGCGAAGCTGCCGATGGGAAGGTGAAGGACACGCGGCGATCAAGGAAGGGGTCGCCAAGACACACTAGGCCGACAGCGGGCAACCGTCGGCGGCATCCGGCCTTCGAGGGTAGAAAGGTAAAACAACGTTGTAAAGTTATCCTCCTCTTGAGCTATAAAAGAGGAGGGCGTCCCTACGAGAGGGAAGGATTCCAATTTCTAGACTCTCGATCTCTAGAGCACTTAGTCCCCTACACGCACATTCCACACGCACAAGGCTTGAACCGGCCTTCGTTGTAATCCGCCGCCAAGAGAGCAATACGATCAAGAGCTCGTTGCACTTGACGTAGGGATCATTCCCGAACCAGCATAAATCATCTGTCTTGCGTCTCTTGAACCATTCTCCACTGAGACGTGCGTGTTCTGTGATCGACACTCGCCAGCGTGAGGTACCCCGTGTGCCACCCACCGACATGTTCGGTTTTGTGCATCTTCTGACACAAATTTGCGTGAAACCTTGTCAAACTTTTCCCACAACCAAGGTACACCAAATCACTGGACATCGACAAAAATCATGATTTTTGGACTTTATTTGCTATTTTAAATAATTGCAAAACTATTGATCCATGTGATGATTTCCATGTTTTCATCAAAATATACTCTTATTTTCTTGTTAAGGCCAGAAATTACAATTAACTACATGAATCTCATTAGTTCATAC
This sequence comes from Digitaria exilis, assembly GCA_015342445.1. NCBI lineage: Eukaryota > Viridiplantae > Streptophyta > Magnoliopsida > Poales > Poaceae > Digitaria > Digitaria exilis. The sequence goes on from JACEFO010001213.1 coordinate 4,676, forward strand.
ATGTTTTTCTATTTTTCGAATCATTTCTCTATTCAACTTAGAATTATTCCATAAACCCCCAAAAAATGATAGAAAGTAATTAAAAATTGTTTGGGCGCGAAAACTCGAAAGAATTTTAACATGTTTGCCGAGAGCTGCAAGAAGGATCACGGCAAAAGCAACTTTTGCCGTGAGCCAGGATCACAACTCTCGGCAAACGCTAGGTTTGCCGTGAGCTCCTTTGCAAGCTCTCGGCAACTGGCTGTTGCCACCGCTGCAGCCAGCGGCCGTTGCCACGGCCGGTGCACGTGGCTGTGCCACGTGGCCACCTACGCTGAGCGTCCACCAGAGGCTCTCGGCAAATATGAATTTGCCGTGAGTTTCGGGGAGGCTCACGGCAAAGCTGCTGATGGCCGTTAGCCCCCCGTTTGCGGCCGTCATAGGGCGGACGAACACCTGTGCCACATGCCTACTTATGCCGATGGCCGCATGTTTGCCGAGAGCACGCCTCTTAAACCTCTCGGCAAAAATTTCTTTTGGCGAGAGCTGTGCTTGTGCCGTGAGCTTCCCGCCAGGGCTCTCGGCAAACATCACTTTTGCCGAGAGTTTTTGTTTTGCCTGAGTTTTGCTTGTCCTAGCTCTCGGCAAATGATGTCTTTGCCGTGAGCCTGACGTTTGGCTCACGGCCAAAGTATCAGGCTCACGGCAAAGTATCAGGCTCACGGCGACTATGGATTTTCCGGTAGTGTTACTGGCTCTTAGGCCGATGTGGCTCTTCCACATCAATATAAGAAGCGTTCTCTCTATCATTCTAGCATCAAAAGTTTTTTGGACCAGTGTGTAAATATTTTTAATTAACCCGTAGGGTGCAGGCTAAGGGAGCAGCCGCCCGTCGAACAGTTATTACTGGCCACGTTGTGGGTGAGGGAGTATCGGGACCTAGTGTCCTCGTGAAGCATGAAAGAGCTAATCTCTTGATCTGTCGGTAGCGTTGAGCTTTTCTGCTACTCTCTCGTCCACGGAGGCAGATATCCACCGTCAGCAAACTCTAAGCTAGCTAGCTGACCTGCCCCTGTTGGAGGAGGTCTTTACAGCCCGCTGCTGGTGCGGTTATTAATCTTGCTCTAAGCTACACTGAGCAGTTAAGCTAAAGCTGGAGGTACAATACAATTTCCCACTTTCATGAAACTGTTGAATTGCTAAGAGGCCGACAAAAAGTTTGTTGACTGTTCTCTTAGACATGATCCATCAGTTACATGTAAACCTTTTCATTCGATGTGATTGGTAAGGCTAAATTCTTGTTTTACAATTTTAAGAGTAAGATTTGTATCATTAGTTAGACGATTGGCCACTGCCACCGGTGTCCATCTAGACATCAAAATAAAATAGTATCTTAAAATTTAAACTGGACGTCTTGTTCTAGTGAGCATCACAAAGACACAAACAAAGAAAAGGATGAATGCTCGCTAGTCACTTATTTCAGATCTTTGGAATAAAATAAAGGTGGACCTACAGCATGATCTTCTAGCATTGCTATCTTAGTCTTTTTCTAGCTCGAACATGATAGCAGCATGCATGACCCACTTTTTACCGCGGCAGGCTGAGCTTGACAACAGAGAGTTCCTAACCGCGAGAGGATGATGGAACAGAAGAAGCATGCCTGTTCCCCGCTGTATATTTGCAGGTGTTGTAGGTGCGCAGAACGCCGGCCACTGATCGAACCCATTGGCCGTCACTCTTGAGGCCCTGTTCCACCCAAAAGTACTTTTTTTCACTATTCATTTTATTCATCCTTCTCACAAAACACGCTTTCCAACACACTATTCATCTAGGAAAAGTACTTTTTCCTCCTAACTAAGCACCCTAGCTGATGGCCGGCCAGGCCACTACTCCACTAGTGAAGGAGAGCAGCTCGACCATGATACCCTAGCAGCTGGTCTTGTCTCTTTTTCTTAGCCTCCCACTCTTGAGGCCCTGCAAGATGTTTGTTGACTGTTTTCTTAGCATGATCCATTAGTTACTTGTAAACCTTTTAATTCAATGCGATTGGAGCTCTTTTACAGCGCACAATACTAGGTTATACTAGTCTTCGAAAAGAACCAGTATATAAACATCCGACGGTTAAGATTAATGGTATACTATTAAAAATGGTCCAAGTGATATAAGTAGTATATGAGAGTAGTATGGGTGGTATAGGGGTAATATAGGAAATGAATTTAAATGACATTAGTGTAATATATAAAAAAATATAAACAATATTTTTGCAAACTATATTAATTCATATTTTTATAGTTATCTAAAGTTTACATTAGAGTCACATTTCGTATGGAGACCGGACATTCTTCTTCTGTTCTTACTATTCCGACCGTTTGCCTCACTCCGGCGAGCCGACGGCAGGCTTCAGTCTCTCCCACGAGTGGCCAAAGAGAAGTCCGTAGTGTTGATGCCTGGGGTCACGAAGCAGTCGTGGTCAAGTTGGAGCCGGAGGACACGACCGCAGGAGAAGGGCAGAGCAATGCTGCCGTCGGGACGAGAGAAGGGGCGCCGCGGCATTTGAGAGCAGGGAAGCCACCGGGGGTAGATGTCGCGCCGCCATGGGGGAGATGCGGCACTGAGCAGGGGGCGCCACCGGGGGAGATGAGAGGAGAGATGCGCCATTCTTGGGAGCAGAGACACGGCGGCGTCCGGAAATCGCGGCAGAGAGGAGGGCACGGTAGGGCCGCCGTCGCGGAGACAGAAGGGGCCGGGGGCCGCGGCGCGGGAGAACAGGGGCGCCGCCGGGGGGAGATGCCGCGCCGACGCTGAGCAGGGGCGCCGCAGCCGGAGGAGATGCGCCGCCACCGTGTGAGACAGAAACGTGGGAGGCAGTGGAGCCGTCGGGAATGGGTGGATGAGGCCAAGGTAGGCAGTGACGGTGACGTTACATATTAGAAAAAAATAGAAAAGAGTGTAAAAGACTAATTTACCGGTAATCAATGGAGGGTTAGATCTAATTTATACTATATACTACCACACACAGTAGTATAATGCACTATAAAAGACCTCGATTGGTAAGGCTAAGTTCTGGTTTCACAATTTCAGAGTAAGATTTACATTGTTAGTGACAATTTGGCAACTGCCACCAGTCTCTCTCTACAAAAAAAATGAAATAGCGTAATCTTAAATTTCAACTGGACGTCTTGTTTTAGTAATAAGCACCACAAGCAAAGAAAAGGTCGAATGCTCTCCAGCCACTCTAGCATTTCATATCTTTGGAATAAAATATATATAGGGGGAGATACAGCATGATCTCCTAGCGTTGTTACCTCACAGTCTCTTTTTCTAGCTGACGATCTAGTTCCAACATGATAGCATACAGCTTGACCCACCTTTTATCGCGGCAGGCTCAGATTGACAACAAAGTTTCTGGCGGCGAGAGATGATGGAACAGAAGAAGCACGCTTGTTCCCTGTTGTATATTTGCAGGCTTTGTAGGTGCGCGGAACGCCTACCACTGCTCGAACCAATTGTCAGTCATTCTTGAGCTGAAGGCCGGGCCACTACTCCACTATAGCGAAGGAGAGCAGCTCGAACATGATACCCTAGCAGCTGGCCGGACGCAGGGTTTTTTCTATCGGTAGATGAAAAATTTCGACACCTACAGATAAATACGAAATTTTGGAATTTTCGGAAATTTCGGATCAAATTCAAACAAATTCAAATTTTTTAAAAATTTTTGACAGAATTTCAGCTAAAACTATCCCTACTTCCTCCGCATCATATTTGCTTATAATAAACAACAACATATCACAAGTTATAACACAATTGATATATCCATAGCATGGCACCATGTTTCATGATAACATTAGCAGCCCAACAGTCCCAAATAATAGTGTTCACAGTCCTCTTAGCAGTTCCAAATAGTAGTGTTAACAGTCCTACAAATAGTAGTCTACTAGTCTTAGCAATCCCTAAACTTAGACTTAGAAAGACCTAATATTACATGTCCATGGCATTGCAATTCCATGAAGTGCCCAATATTACATGCTCATATGCTTCCCAAAATATTTGCAAAATTATGGAACTTGCACTACACTGCAGCTCCATATCTTCTCCATTGGGGCTTCAATTGCATCACCATTCACCACCAAAGCATTCATATGCTGCATAAGTTGACAATTTTCACATGAGAGGTTCATCCAGGAAAGATCATATGGGAACCAAGTTGAAAAGTAATAAATGCATAACCAAGTTAGTGGAGAGACTCTTCATCTAACCTTTTAGATATCTTTGACACTCCGGATCTTGAAAGTTGGTTTCTTTATTCTAGCCGATCTTGGACGGATATGAACCGGTTTACTAATCCTTGAACTACCACGAACTGTACTACCACTAGCACCAACACCTACACAATCATAATTTTTATAAAGAAATTGAATGTTGGAAATAACCAAAACAGTTAAGGAAAACTGAAACTCACCATGTTCTTTGTTAAATAGGCCGCACCACCATCACCTTTGTCTCCCTCCACATCATCATCATCATCATCTAGAAAGAAAATCATTTTTTAGTAAACCAGAAATCACAAGTGTTAGTTTATTTGAACAGAAAGCTCACAATCACCTTCATTGTCAGAACTAGCAGAGCTGCTGTCTTGTGACTCAGCATATAATGGGCTACCATGTGGAGAATCTGAATCAGAGTTATCTTCAAATAAATCTTCAGGTTCATCTTCCTCAAATTGCACCTTTCCTTTCTTTTACCACCTTTTCGACTAAAACAAAGCTTTCTCTTGAATGCAGCGACTTCCGACATATCCATCTGTAGCTCTTGAAGAAGAAAGCCTCCAGGCATGCTCCATTCATCAGACTCGGAGTCATATTCATCTAGTAAAGGTGTAGACTCAGACCTGTAGTGGCAAAGCCAATCCATGATGGGATTGGTTTCATCATAAATTGCAGCTTCCATCATCAAGCTATATGGATCTGTCTCCTGCTTACGGCTTTGGAAATCAGCTTCAAATTGTTGGATGTATAGCTTCAGATTATAATGAACATAGACCAACTTCATAAGTTTGTCATATTTCAACTTATTTCTCAGTTTAGTATAAACTAGAGCAAAGGTACTCCAATTTCTCTCGCATCCACTCGATGAATTGCATTGTGAAACAATGCGCATTGCAAGTTTCTGTAACTCCTTACACTGACCTCCATATGAACTCCACCAGTCAGCTGCAACAAATTAATTTAATTATGCATTCAGTTTACAAAAAAAAATACAAACTGATTTGGCCAACAAAAGATAATACCTGGACTTGTTTGGCCACGAAGTGCTTGTAACACCCAGATTTCCAAGAAATCCGAATGCTTCCATATGTGTGCCCAGGATGTCCACAGAACACATATAGATTACAAATATTGAATCACAGAGAACACAATGCTCGAATAAAATAGTTTATATCAGAGTTTAACACAAGACATAGTCTTAAACAAATAACACAGCGGAAGACTTAATACTAATAAACGTCTTAACTAGGTAGAGCTTCAGGTCCACAGGGACACCGACTGGTTGAACACAGCTTAGAAGTACGGCAGATCCTCCGGAAACTCAGCAAGCGACTGATCATTCAATGCTCCATCTGTTACCCATCCGGGATTTTGTTGAATAGTTGCAAGTGTAAGTAAACCATCTTACTTAACAAGTATAACACGGGTTATGCAGGAACGAAAGGCTTGACACGGTTATACTGCATTAGCACTTTTAGTTGTTTTATTTTATTATCATTTAATTTACTACAAATGAGTAGAGCCCAGGTATAAACCCATTAATAAGGTATAAGTGATTATAGAACAAACCAACATCAACCACTAATATCATCTTCTAATCAAAAAGGATCCAGGCCGCTCGTGTCCGTGAGCACGGCTATCATGATAGATCAACACTCTGCAGAGGTTTCGCCCTTTACCCGCCGGTCACATAAATCCAAAAGAACTTATGTTACGAGGACTTTCACAAAACACCCTAACAAGCACAGTAGCCGTTTTGGTTCAACATAGGCAGCATAACCCGAGGCATCGAGATTGACGTACGCTCAGGGCGCAACGTGAGGGGGTCAATGGCGTCCAGAGCGAGAGCGCAATCATCGCAACGTGTGAAGCTGCCGTACATCGGGCGCTTACATCACGAGACTTTGCCTAACGGGGCATAGCCAACGAATAAAACCGTCCTCGATGGATCAAACTATACTCTCACCCATGCACCCCACATACGCCTTTCGGTAACCACTGGCGAGCTAGAGACGTACAAGTTAATTATCCAAGACCAGAGCCATTATAGTTCCAACGGCGGCGAACAGGTTCCTGGGTTGTCGCTTTAAGAACCGGACCTTACGGAGAGACATTAGAACAAAGCACAAAGCACATGCTCTAATTCTCTAGATCAACCTTATAGAGACACTAGAACAAAGCACACAGCACATGCTCTAGTTCCCCGAACCATGTTGCTAAAAAGCATCTTTTAACCATCATTGAAGTGAGCCATTAATTCAATATTAACATAAAAATAAATGTTGGTTGCAGCGCGTAGCATAGACTAACCATAATGCATAAAACCCTGGGTAAACAAGGAATAGGGTAAAGACTAGGAACATCCTTAGTGGTTAACAGTATTAGACACATGCATATGACTTATGTGATTAATCGGTGTATAGGTAACAAGGATGGTCCGTGTTATACTTGCCTTCCTCAGTGAACTGCTGCTGCAACTGCTCTTCGGGAACGGGATCGTCGGCGAACTCGAACGGCTCGGCAACTACTCACATCGATCACCACACAAGCATCCACACATACATGCAAACAAGATATTTAATTAGAACAGTACACCAAACATAAACAAAAGATGAAAAGAAGGCTTTAGAACTATTCTACGCTTCACTACGAACACATGAGCGCGAAAATCACTCAAAACGGAGTTAAAACGGAGAAACTACGCTTAAAACGGGTTCTAAGGGCTTGCTGGTAAAGGTTTTAGGCTTCCAGGGGTGTTTTTGAAAGAAACCAGGGACCTAAAACATAATTTCATATAAAAACTCAAGGGCTGCGGTGTAAAAACAACTTTCAGGACGGCGGGCGCTATTTTTCAAAAGGACAAGGGCTAAACCGAAAGAAAAAGGACTAAACTGTAAATACTTTTGAACTGCGCTGGACCGCGGGTTGATTTTCAAAAACTGCAGGGGCTCTTTTGCAAAATCACCACGGCAGCGGCTGGAAGCTGACGTCGGCATGACGTTACCGTGGACCGGACCGTGGACCGGCCCTGAACCGCGGTTCACTGGTTCATGGTGAACCGGGCTCGGTTTAGATCGGTTTTCAGTTCTGGCCGTCGATTTCGAATCTAACGACTCAGATTAGATCGGGCTCTCGGCTCACCGGAAACGGCGGCGCTTCACCGGAGATGCGGAGGAGCTCGCCGGAGTTGCTCGGCTCGGCGCTACGGTGCACCAAAGCTCGCCGTGACTGGTCCTAGAGAGAGAGAGGAAGATGGCGAATCGATTTTGGAGGTTGGAAGCGAGCTACGCGCGGCGGAGACGGCTCGCGACGGCCGACGGCGGCTCGGTGCCTCCGGCGAGGTCGTGCGCGCGCGAGAGGGCGAGAGGAAGAGGGAAAAAGGGCTCGGCGTGTTCCTCGGCTTACCCCGAAGCTCCACGACTCGAGGTTGGCGGAAAAGCGGCGACGGAACGGTGGCTTGGCGGCGCTAGGGTTCGGCGGCGGCGCGAGCTTGGAGGCGGCTAGGGCTAGGGTTCGGGCTGTGGCTCGAGGGGGTTGGCGGCGCTATTTATAGGGGCTTGAGGCTCCTTGGCGTGCGCGCCAAGCCGAGCGGAGTCCAGGCACGGCACGGCGACGCGGCGGCACGGATCGGGGAGGAGCTCTGCTCGCTCACGACCGGAGGAAGAAGACGGCACTGACGTGTGGGGCCAGCGCGTCAGCGACTCAAACGGAGGAGAAGCGCGCCGACAGAGCGGACCCACTGGTCAGTCGCAGAGAGAGAGAAGGCGCGCGGGCTTGCTGGGCCGGAGCTGCTGTTGGGCCGAGCGAAGAAGGAAAAAGGGAGATGGGCCGCGGGAAGAAAAAGAAAATGGCTGGGCTGAAAAGAGAGAGAGAAAAAGAAAAGGTTTTTCTTTTATTCAAACACTCATTTGAATTCAAATTCAAATTCAAATTTGAATTCAACAATCAAAAATAAATGCACCAGCATGAATGCAACAATAATGTTTCTATACCCTATATTTGCTTTTAATTATTCAAAAATTTTATTTTTCCTACATTATTTATGAGCAATCAAATATAAAAACCAATTAATTACTAATTTTTAAATAGGGCATTTTTAGGGTGTTACAAACCTACCCCCTTAAGATGAATCTCGTCCCCGAGATTCGGACGTGGATTGGAAGAGATGTGGATATTCTGCCTTGAGATCATCCTCCCGTTCCCAGGTTGCCTCATCCTCTGTATGACGATTCCACTGAACCTTGCACATACGTATCACTTTGTTCCTGGTGACTCTCTCGGACTCCTCTAAGATCTTGACCGGATATTCCTCATAAGTAAGGTCCTCCTGCACATTCAATTCTTCTAACGGAATCTGTTCCTCTGGCACCCGTAAACACTTCTTCAGCTGGGACACATGGAACACATCATGCACTCCTGCCAATTTCTCTGGTAATTCTAACTGATAAGCCACTTCACCTCTTCGTTCTAAGATCTTGAAACGTCCAATGTAGCGAGGTGCTAGCTTGCCTTTGACATTGAATCTCTTCACACCTCTCATTGGTGACACCTTGAGGTACACAAAGTCACCAATCTCGAAGCTGAGATCTCGACGCCTTACATCTGCATAACTTTTCTGCCGTGACTGTGCTGTTCTCAAATTCTGCCTGATAACCTGCACTTGTTCTTCTGCCTGCTTCAAGACCTCAGGTCCAAATACTTTACCTTCTCCGGTCTGATTCCAAAACAACGGTGTCCTGCATTTCCTTCCATACAACGCCTCAAATGGTGACATCTTGAGACTCTGTTGATAGCTGTTGTTATACGAGAACTCTGCATAACACAAACTCTTCTCCCAACTACTCCCATACTGTAATGCACATGCCCTCAACATATCCTCCAGTATCTGATTCGTCCTCTCGGTCTGACCGTCTGTCTGCGGATGGTAAGCGGAACTGAAGTGAAGCTTAGTATCCATAGACTCATGTAACTTGCGCCAAAAGTGCGACGTAAACTGACTGCCTCGGTCTGACACTATCTTCTTCGGTACACCATGCAAACATACAATCCGCTCCATATACAACTCTACTAATTTGGCACCAGAATATGTAGTTTTTACCGGAATAAAGTGAGCCACCTTCGTCAATCGGTCCACTATCACCCATATAGAGTCATAACCTTTCTGTGTGTGGGGCAATCCTGTTATAAAATCCATACCCACTTCTTCCCATTTCCACTCTGGTATCTTCAAGGGCTGAAGCAAACCTGCCGGTCTCTGATGTTCGGCCTTAACTCTCTGGCATACGTCACAAAGAGCTACATGTGCTGCAACATCGCGCTTCAAACCATACCACCAAAATCTTTCCTTGAGGTCCAAGTACATCTTGGTACTTCCCGGGTGAATGGAATATGCTGACTCGTGTGCTTCCCGTAAGATAACATCCTTGATATGCTGCTGATCTGGCACCACTATTCTGTTACCATACCACACTGTTCCTTGCTCATCCAATCGGAATCCTGGCGCTTTATCTGTCCCGATCTTTTTAACCAACTCCTTGATTTCCTCATCCTCCAATTGACCTTTTCGGATCTCCTGTTCAAGGGTTGGCTCCAATTCTAGCTCAGTCACGTTGGCTACCATACCCAAGTTTAAACGTTCAAATTCCCGACTAAGCTCTTCCGGCAGATCCTGTCTCGTCAGCACATTTGCATAACTCTTTCTACTCAAAGCATCGGCCACTAAGTTAGCCTTCCCTGGATGGTAATGAATCTCTAGTTCAAAGTCATTGATCTTCTCAAGCCAACGACGTTGCCTCATATTCAACTCGGATTGCGTGAACACATACTTAAGGCTCTTGTGGTCGGTATAGATGTCACACTTGTGTCCAATCAAATAATGCCTCCAGATCTTCAACGCATGTACCACGGCTGCCAATTCCAGATCATGTGTCGGATAGTTCAGCTCATGTCTCCTTAACTGTCTGGATGCATATGCAACAACTTTACCTTCCTGCATGAGTACACATCCCAATCCTTGGCGAGACGCATCACAATATACTGAGAAACTCTTAGTAACATCTGGCAGTACCAATACTGGTGCAGTGGTCAGCCTTTTCTTCATCTCCTCGAAGCTAGCTTGGCACTGCGGTGTCCACACGAACTTGGCATTCTTTTCTAGTAATGATGTCAAGGGCTTAGCGATCTTGGAGAATCCCTCAATAAAACGCCGATAGTAGCCTGCCATTCCGAGAAAACTCCTGATCTCACTGACATTCTGCGGTGGAATCCAGTTGAGAACATCCCTGACCTTCTTCGGATCAACTGCGACACCTCCATTTGACAAGACATGGCCCAAGAATGATACCTCCTTCAGCCAGAATTCACATTTGCTCAACTTAGCATACAACTGATGTTCTCGGAGTCTCTGCATCACTAACCTCAAATGTTCCTCATGCTCTTCCTCATTCTTGGAGAAAACCAGAATATCATCGATGAACACCACGACGAACTTGTCAAGATAATCCATGAACACGCTGTTCATTAAATACATGAAGTAGGCCGGTGCATTAGTCAATCCAAAGGACATAACTGTGAACTCATACAAACCGTACCGGGTAGTGAAAGCTGTCTTAGGGATGTCTGTCACCCGGATTCTCATCTGATGATAGCCTGATCTGAGATCGATCTTCGAGAACACACAAGCTCCCCTCAATTGGTCAAAGAGATCATCGATCCTTGGCAGTGGGTACTTGTTCTTGATGGTGACCTCATTGAGGGCTCGATAGTCTATGCACATCCTCTGCGTCCCGTCTTTCTTATCAACAAACAACACTGGAGCTCCCCAAGGCGAAGAACTAGGACGAATATACCCCTTAGCTAGTAAGGCCCTCAATTCTTCTTTAAGTTTCTTTAGTTCTTTTACCCCCATTCTATATGGTCTTTTAGCTATTGGTGATGTGCCAGGCATAAGTTCAATAACAAATTCAACTTCACGTTCCGGAGGCATACCTGGCAATTCATCTGGGAACACATCTGGATACTCGTTCACCACTCGAATGTCCTTCAACTCTGTGCCTTCGGCCTGATTGACCTGACCGGGCTTTGTGGATTTGGTTGCTTGATACTCAATCTTCTCCCCTGATGGAGTCACTAACTGAACTGCACGCTTGGAACACTGTATGACGTCATCGTGCTTTGCTAGCCAGCTCATTCCCAAAATTAGATCCATCCCGATAGAATTTAGGACTATAGGGTGTGCTAAAAAGTCTACCCCCCTTATGTTAACTGCTACATTAGGACAACGTAATGTGGCCCGAAGTTCTCCCCCTGGTGAGTTAACTAACATAGTGTTCCCCATAGGTTGCATAAGCATCAAGTTCTTTTTCACGAAATCAGCAGATATAAAAGCATGCGAAGCTCCAGAATCAAACAAGACTGTAGCAGGTTGTGAGTTGACCGGAAACGTACCGACTACCACATCTGTGGCTCCTTCTGCAGTTTCTGCTCCCACATGGTTGACCTTGCCCTTGGCGTAGTTCTGTTGGCCACAGTTTCCCTGTGCCTGTTGCTGATTCCCATTCTGAGCTGGTTGTGGTCCTGTCTTCTGGTTGTTGTTCTGACTAGTGGAGTTCTGGATCCTCCGGGGACAAAAGTTAGCGTAGTGTCCCTGTTCACCACAGTGGTAGCATGCACTTGGGTTAACAGGAGTGGTGTTAGCCTGGGTAGTGCGTGAAGCCTGAGTGTTCTGCTGCACGTTCTGGTAGCGCTGCTGTTGCTGCTGGGGTGGTGCATACTGGGGACGTTGCTGGTTCTGGCCGCGGTTCTGAAGGCTTGATTGTCCCTGAGTGCGCTGCTGATTCACCTGCTGGGGGTTGTAGCGGGGGCGGACGTTGCTGCCAGATTGCTGGTTCATGAACTTTCTTTTCTTGTCCTCAATCTCACGGCGCTTGTGCTCCACCATCAGAGCGCCATCAACCAGTCCGCCGAAGGTTGGGAAGGTAATGCACATCAACTGCAGCTGCAAGACATCCTGGAGTCCATTCCGGAAGCGAGTTTGCCTCTTCTCATCTGTCGACACCTCATCTGGTGCATAGCGGGCCAGCTCGAGGAACTTGTCACGGTAGGCAGTGACACTCATTCCTTCCTGCGTCAGGGCTAGGAACTCCTTCTTCTTCAGGACCGTCAGTCCCTCAGGCACATGGTGAGCACGGAAGGCTTCACTGAACTGCTGCCAGGTGATCTGGTTGCGATCGGGTTGCGCATATTGGTATGCTACCCACCAGTCGAGAGCGGCTCCTTCAAACTGTCCAGAGGCATAGAGCACCTTCTCTCTATCATCACACTGAGCAATGTCGAGCTGTCTCTCCACTGCCTTGATCCAGTCTTCAGCTTCCATCGGATCCTTGGCGCGGGAGAACTTTGGCGGGCGCCCCTTCAAGAACTCTCCCCTCTTGTCCCGGATGGGCTGGGGAGGTGGCTGAATAGGTGGATTCTGCACGTTCTGCTGCATCAAAGCTATAGCCTGGGTCAACTGTTGCATCGTCTGTGTCTGCAAGCGGACCAGATCCTCCATGGTGAGCGGCTGGTTCTGGTTCTGGTTCGGGTTCTGGTTCTGGTTCTGATTGCCACCACCCGTCGATCCTCTTGTCCCAACCATCTGTCACAAATCAAAATCCCAACATTCACAATCACAGTCATGTCTGAACCAGTGTCAAGAACAGAAGCAATCCATTGACAAGATAAGGTACTCAGGCGATAGGAAAGGTGATAGATGATGTACAAAGAAGAGGTTAGGAACCCAACTATCTATCCATTAAATACCTTATACCTTAATCCAACACTAGATGATTGCAGACTTTGATCCACGCTCATCACAAACATTACAAAGATCCAAATCACACATAAGCATAATGACAATTCATTCAAGCATTCAAAGACATGGTTCACACAAGACTCGACACTCTTAGACTAGTTTTGGACCCGAAAACGTTCTATTTGATCTCTATTAGCATTTAGGGTCGATGGTGGTGCGGTAAGCTAGGGTGCTGTATCTAGTCCTTCTGTGTGGTGGCGACTGTGCACCGAACTCTGGACTGTGTGGCGCAGGTCCTCCCAACTGGTGCTGCAGCTCCTCATTCTTCTCTTGTTGTTGCTCTAACTCCACGGACTCGGTCTCGCGTGCCACCAACGGGTACTCATCGATGCGGGGTGGAAAGTAGCCATCAGTGCTCTTGCGGACTATCTATCTCTGTCGAGCCATCTATGGAAGTGAAAACTAGAGGAGGGCTAGAAAATTTTCACAAGGGACAGAGGTAGAATAGAACACCATTTTTCAATAGAAACTCAACTCTAGGATGTAAAATAATTTTTAGAGCAAGGATTAAGCAAGTTCTAATCGACCGTTCTATCTAGGCTGTGATCCTACAGTCAGCACGGCTCTGATACCAACTTTGTAACACCCAGATTTCCAAGAAATCCGAATGCTTCCATATGTGTGCCCAGGATGTCCACAGAACACATATAGATTACAAATATTGAATCACAGAGAACACAATGCTCGAATAAAATAGTTTATATCAGAGTTTAACACAAGACATAGTCTTAAACAAATAACACAGCGGAAGACTTAATACTAATAAACGTCTTAACTAGGTAGATTAACTAGGTAGAGCTTCAGGTCCACAGGGACACCGACTGGTTGAACACAGCTTAGAAGTACGGCAGATCCTCCGGAAACTCAGCAAGCGACTGATCATTCAATGCTCCATCTGTTACCCATCCGGGATTTTGTTGAATAGTTGCAAGTGTAAGTAAACCATCTTACTTAACAAGTATAACACGGGTTATGCAGGAACGAAAGGCTTGACACGGTTATACTGCATTAGCACTTTTAGTTGTTTTATTTTATTATCATTTAATTTACTACAAATGAGTAGAGCCCAGGTATAAACCCATTAATAAGGTATAAGTGATTATAGAACAAACCAACATCAACCACTAATATCATCTTCTAATCAAAAAGGATCCAGGCCGCTCGTATCCGTGAGCACGGCTATCATGATAGATCAACACTCTGCAGAGGTTTCGCCCTTTACCCGCCGGTCACATAAATCCAAAAGAACTTATGTTACGAGAACTTTCACAAAACACCCTAACAAGCACAGTAGCCGTTTTGGTTCAACATAGGCAGCATAACCCGAGGCATCGAGATTGACGTACGCTCAGGGCGCAACGTGAGGGGGTCAATGGCGTCCAGAGCGAGAGCGCAATCATCGCAACGTGTGAAGCTGCCGTACATCGGGCGCTTACATCACGGGACTTTGCCTAACGGGGCATAGCCAACGGATAAAACCGTCCTCGATGGATCAAACTATACTCTCACCCATGCACCCCACATACGCCTTTCGGTAACCACTGGCGAGCTAGAGACGTACAAGTTAATTATCCAAGACCAGAGCCATTATAGTTCCAACGGCGGCGAACAGGTTCCTAGGTTGTCGCTTTAAGAACCGAACCTTACGGAGAGACATTAGAACAAAGCACAAAGCACATGCTCTAATTTCTAGATCAACCTTATAGAGACACTAGAACAAAGCACACAGCACATGCTCTAGTTCCCCGAACCATGTTGCTAAAAAGCATCTTTTAACCATCATTGAAGTGAGCCATTAATTCAATATTAACATAAAAATAAATGTTGGTTGCAGCGCGTAGCATAGACTAACCATAATGCATAAAACCCTGGGTAAACAAGGAATAGGGTAAAGACTAGGAACATCCTTAGTGGTTAACAGTATTAGACACATGCATATGACTTATGTGATTAATCGGTGTATAGGTAACAAGGATGGTCCGTGTTATACTTGCCTTCCTCAGTGAACTGCTGCTGCAACTGCTCTTCGGGAACGGGATCGTCGGCGAACTCGAACGGCTCGGCAACTACTCACATCGATCACCACACAAGCATCCACACATACATGCAAACAAGATATTTAATTAGAACAGTACACCAAACATAAACAAAAGATGAAAAGAAGGCTTTAGAACTATTCTACGCTTCACTACGAACACATGAGCGCGAAAATCACTCAAAACGGAGTTAAAACGGAGAAACTACGCTTAAAACGGGTTCTAAGGGCTTGCTGGTAAAGGTTTTAGGCTTCCAGGGGTGTTTTTGAAAGAAACCAGGGACCTAAAACATAATTTCATATAAAAACTCAAGGGCTGCGGTGTAAAAACAACTTTCAGGACGGCGGGCGCTATTTTTCAAAAGGACAAGGGCTAAACCGAAAGAAAAAGGACTAAACTGTAAATACTTTTGAACTGCGCTGGACCGCGGGTTGATTTTCAAAAACTGCAGGGGCTCTTTTGCAAAATCACCACGGCAGCGGCTGGAAGCTGACGTCGGCATGACGTTACCGTGGCCGGACCGTGGACCGGCCCTGAACCGCGGTTCACTGGTTCATGGTGAACCGGGCTCGGTTTAGATCGGTTTTCAGTTCTGGCCGTCGATTTCGAATCTAACGACTCAGATTAGATCGGGCTCTTGGCTCACCGGAAACGGCGGCGCTTCACCGGAGACGCGGAGGAGCTCGCCGGAGTTGCTCGGCTCGGCGCTACGGTGCACCAAAGCTCGCCGTGACTGGTCCTAGAGAGAGAGAGGAAGATGGCGAATCGATTTTGGAGGTTGGAAGCGAGCTACGCGCGGCGGAGACGGCTCGCGACGGCCGACGGCGGCTCGGTGCCTCCGGCGAGGTCGTGCGCGCGCGAGAGGGCGAGAGGAAGAGGGAAAAAGGGCTCGGCGTGTTCCTCGGCTTACCCCGAAGCTCCACGACTCGACGTTGGCGGAAAAGCGGCGACGGAACGGTGGCTTGCCGGCGCTAGGGTTCGGCGGCGGCGCGAGCTTGGAGGCGGCTAGGGCTAGGGTTCGGGCTGTGGCTCGAGGGGGTTGGCGGCGCTATTTATAGGGGCTTGAGGCTCCTTGGCGTGCGCGCCAAGCCGAGCGGAGTCCAGGCACGGCACGGCGACGCGGCGGCACGGATCGGGGAGGAGCTCTGCTCGCTCACGACCGGAGGAAGAAGACGGCACTGACGCGTGGGGCCAGCGCGTCAGCGACTCAAACGGAGGAGAAGCGCGCCGACAGAGCGGGCCCACTGGTCAGTCGCAGAGAGAGAGAGAAGGCGCGCGGGCTTGCTGGGCCGGAGCTGCTGCTGGGCCGAGCGAAGAAGGAAAAAGGGAGATGGGCCGCGGGAAGAAAAAGAAAATGACTAGGCTGAAAAGAGAGAGAGAAAAGAAAAGGTTTTTCTTTTATTCAAACACTTATTTGAATTCAAATTCAAATTTGAATTCAACAATCAAAAATAAATGCACCAGTATGAATGCAACAATAATGTTTCTATTCCCTATATTTGCTTTTAATTATTCAAAAATTTTATTTTCCTACGTTAATTATGAGCAATCAAATATAAAAACCAATTAATTACTAATTTTTAAATAGGGCATTTTTAGGGTGTTACAGTGCTGAACACCGAGCCTCTTGTGATCCAAATAGCATTCTCTTTTGGCTAAATATGTTTGTAAACTGGTCAATAGCTTTTGATCCCTCCTCTACTGAGTCTGCTAACTTTTTTAGTGCTAGAGATACAGCTAGTACAGCAGACTGATGTTGTGCAACTTTTTCAATATAGAGTGCATGAGGATCAAGCGCAGCACCTAGGAATGGGTAAAGAATATTAGTTGAAAAGCCTACCACTTCTATGAGCAGCAGCTAATAATAGAATGCAGCTAATAATATAATTTTCAGTGCTACAACTAATAGAATGCAGCAGCTAATAATATTGATATGAAAAAGGAAGTTTGATTGAGTAAGTTACAGAATTTTCAGTGCAGCAGCTAATAATATTGACATCAAAATTATGTACCTGCAAGCATGAGAGTTTAATTGAGAAGATATCGAGCTCTCCGATTTATTACTTCATTGATCCTACGTAAGAGATCATTTGAGGCTTTTTTATTATGCTTTAATTTAGCATGTATTTCTCTCTGAGCTTGTAACATTCTTGGAACGAACCCTGATATTGTCCCATTCTTTTGCTGATCTGCAAAGCGAAGCACACTATACAGTGGTGTGACAGCTTCCGACACCAACTCCACCTCTTCCCACCACACCCTACTAGTCAACCAATCATATGTGAAGTCATGATCTGGTTCATCTTTCCATTCACTATTTTCCCACTCATTGGACACCATCCATGCTTGAAACTTCTCTTTTCTGTCCCAAAAACTTTGCAAGAATAAGAAAATCGTGCCAAATCTGGTGGCGTTCAATCGAATCAATTCTCCGCCTATCTTTTCACTCATCATAGCATGAAGTCTAGAAAAATAAGGAGATGTGAGCTGCAATTGTACAGAAAAAAAAATGCACAAGTCAAAGATAACAGAATTACCTAGTATGTCTGTGGAAAAAATTACACATCCGTTGTGCACTTCGCACTACTTGATCAACCTCTGGAAAAGATGATATTTCTTTCAACATTAAGTTGATAGTATGTGCTGCACATGGCTGCCAAGTGATATGTGGATATGCAGCTACAAGATGCTTGCAAGCTGCCTTGTAGTTGGCACCATTATCAGTTACAATCTGAACAACATTCTCTGCCCCAATATCATCTTCAACTACCTTTCTGATATGCCTATAAAGAAATTCAGCATTTTGGGAATGCCCAGTTGCATCCACAGAGCTATGAAAAAACATGCGGCCATTGCAAAATATCATGAAATTAATAAGACACATCCTGAATGGTCCCGTCCATGAATCACACATCACAGTGACTCCATATCGAGCCCAATATTGCTTATGCTCTTCCATCTGAGCGAGCAACTCTTCATAATTCATATCTAGCAATGGGCCATCTATCTCTCTTCCCGATAGAGCAGACACTCCTTCTCCAAGTTGTTGGGTTAATTTAATGGCTGCTGTAAAATATGGGCAGTCAGCTTTCCTTCCAGGAATATCATTGGCTTGAAATCACTTTGACCAAATTTTTCCAAGTCTCATTTTGGAATCCCCCTGAAGCATAATGTCCACCCTTGGCTGTGATGATGCCTTGCTGCGTGCCAAATCCAAATCAAATGGAGCTTGAGAGACACTAGGACTCCGGTAGAACCTACTAATTGTAGTCTGCTTCACCATGCCACTTGATCCCCTTAAAGGTGGAGTGTTACTATTACATCTTTCACCACGTGCTGGTGGGCTGCTGCTGTTGCTTGCCACAAATGGTGAATAGCTAACATCTGATCTCCCTGTGTCCCTCATTGATTCCCTTAATGCCCATTCAAGCTGCCCAGCTTCATCACGAGGAATGTTAGACCTTCTAGCATCTCCATAAGCTTCCTCCATAATTGCTTTTTCTACATAGAGACGATGTTCCTTCGCATCCAACCTATTCTTTCTCCCTCTTGCATCCTCATCCAACATTATTTTCCTCACAAACTTTGGCACATTTAGGCACGACTTCACATCCCTACCCACTCCAGCTAGATGACACCTCAAACGGGTCGCACCTCCACTACTCCCGCTATCTGTACAATATGCACAACTCCAACCGTTGACTTTATACTTATCTCCATGGCTCCAAGGATCCATAATTCGTCCTCGCAGACGCACCGCAGCTCCTACATATCAAAAGAAAGAAAACAAATTAACTTGTTAACACAATGAGATTTAACTTTTATGGAACTGAAATAAATCAAGATGCAGTGTAAAACATAGGCTTCACCTGTTTTACTCATCACAATATCGCCGGCTTGAGCGGAGAAGCTGTCCCTCCCGTTGCTAATTACCCTCCGCCGCTGCAATTTTGGCGCTCCGTAGCAACCGTTCTATCTTGCCCACCAATGGCATTGTTGTCAGCTGGTTCTTGTATCCTCGGCATGGCTTTTCGATGATGTTTTCAACCTAGAAACTAACATCAAACGAAAAATTCCTAATTAATCAAATCATCAAAATCATTTGTTAGTTTATTATTCAAGTAACAGAAATCCATTCATACTTCTACCGGTACATCAGATTTTGAGATAAAATATATGAGGGAGAGATGAGATGGAGGAATGAGGGTGATAGTGTGCAACCGTACCTGATGAGAGTAGGAGATTGCTCACGGTCACGAACGCTCACTGCTGGCGCCTGGCGGCAGCTCCCGAGTCCCACCTACGGCACGAGCAGGCCATCACCACCGTCGGCACGAGCAGGGAGAAACGAGGAGCTGCAGTGCGCCACTCGGCCACCGGCACGGCGATGGGGAAAGCCGGCGGCCACTGGGCTGGCGCCGTGCCCGCAGGCGGAGAGGGCGACCCGGAGTCCGGAGAGCAGAGAGGGCAAGAGATCGGCGGAGAGGGGCGTGCGCGGCCAGGCGCGTCCGTGAGCGCGGCGGTGAGGGCAGAAGAGCGGGCGGCGGCTGTGGGCGCTGGGAGAAGGGTTCGATTTGGGGGAAATGTTTTGATTTAGGGTTTCGGGAGGGCTTTGGGGGTGTCTTTTTTGGGCTGGACGCGGGGAATTGGTTTCATGGGCCTATTGGCGCGAGATTTGGGCGGGCTGTCCAAATTTGCGCGAAAAATTTGAGCGGGATGGAATTTTTTTCGGGGCCCACCGAAAACAGCGAAATTTCGGATTTTTCGACGAAATTTCGTCGAAAATTGTTTCCCTGGCCGGACGACTTGGCCGATATGTTTTTCTAGCCTCACCTTCTGTAGCCTTCATGGAAAGAATAGTTGGTGGGGACAGATAGTGGAGAGAGAGCTGCTTGTGTTGCATATTTTTCAGGGTATAAAACTTTAGTTTTCAGTGTTATCTATAGTGGACAACACTAGCAACAGAAGATATCTGTATGTCAAATCAAAATAGCATTGAAATCATAAAACAAAAGAATCCTGCATGAAATATTGTTACTACAAAGTACAAAGGAGAAAGTTATGTGCTCCGACCTCGGAAGAAAAGCAATTATCTTGAACATGATCTCCTAGCGTTGCTGACTCGCTCCCTTTCTATCTCTGTTGTCTTTTCTTGTACGGAAAGACTGCAATGATGGCAAGCACATCGGTGGTTTCCTCCAATAATTGAGCAATTGTCCTCTGAGATATGATTCGATGGTGCATCCAGCAGATAGCATAAACACAGGGCTGCGAGTCCGAGAGGGATGCAGGACTGATATTGCAACTTATACGACTAGTATTCTGCCAGATAAGTTTTGGATGCTCCATTTGTCTGGATAAGAACACACATTACAGAGCTAGAAGACACTGTCTGAAAAAAGAGGGCAAGTGGGCACAAAACCAAGATCAATAACCATACACTTATATAGTATACCATGCATTGATGAAGAAAATGATAATAATGGACAAGAACAACCTGCTTTTTTCTACGTTTTCATTGCACAGCACTACAACTATTTTGGTATTAGGTTAAGTTATTTTTGGAACTCCTCAACCAATTTTTTTATGAGATACTCACTAAGTAAACAGGAATATTACAAGGTTTGGCACAGTTACGGGCTGCCAATGAGGGATCTTTGGTTTCCTGGTGTAATTCAATCTGGGCATGAGACTCATGGATCCATTTCAAGCTGTCGAGTTTTGTTTTGCTGCCAGAAGGCTTTGAAAGCACGGTGCTCTTATTGTTTTTTTAGACTTATTGTTTTTATATTTGGCCGTGTGGACCTAGCAAAATTTGGCATGACTTCGCCAAAGCCCGTGAAGCCAAGGGCACATGTACTAGCGAATCGGTTCATTGTCAGAGAAGACAGCCACGTATGCGCATTATCCGCTTTTTGCTGAACCGATTCATTCTTCTGTAGTGATGTGGACCCACATCATTATTGTTTCTATTACCTCGGTACATATTTGCAGTGCATGAGTTTACTTTTTTATTCTTGATGAAAGCCGATGAATTGGTGCAAAATAACGATCTGATTCTTCTCTCTAACATTAGATTCGGTGTACTCCAGTAAATGAATCGATTCATTTTGCTGCCACGGAGGATGATCCACCGCTTTACCTTTGCCACTTGAGAAGCCCTAAGCCCTTGCATTGCAACCGTGTGGACCTGGATATGGACAAAGAGTGACAAACACAAAATTGAACGGGCCAGACTAGCAACTAAATCATTGAGCTAAACAATTTGACTAGGAAAGAATTTAAATTAATTAATAATGCCAGATATCAGTTGTATTTGCAGAGGAAAAAGTCATTTCTACCTCCCTAGACAATGTACTGAGTTCGAGTTTCCTCCTTAGACCCCAAAAGCAAGCAAACCACCTCCCTTAACTTTTGAAACCATGCGTTTTACCTACCTAGCCTTGTTATAAGCAGTATTGAAGATGGTTTTTTTTTTCTTCTTCATTTATTTCGGCTGAATCTTTGGAAAGTCATAGTAAATCAGCACAAACTTATAAAATATACAATCTAATTTTGTTGAACTTCACATGTGTCAGCGAATTATGCTGACAAGGTCCTCGAGGGAATACCCCGAGAGGAGGGTTTAGGGAGAAGTCGTCGAGAATCAAGAACCAAAGGTGACAAGAGACGATTTAGATAGGTTCAAGCCGCAATATGCGTAATACCATACGTCCTATTTGGTGTATATTGCATTGATTGATATGTTTCGAGAGGAGCTCCCTGTCTCCCCTTATATATGCCAGAGGACAGGGTTACACAAGAACCGTATAGGAACAGGAGACTTTTACAAGTTCATCTCTAATTTCCTAATACAGTATATCCTAATCGACTAGGCCTAATCCTTGTCTTAACCGTCAAGTCTTGTATGTGGGCAGGCCCATATAGCGGCCTGCTAGGGTTGTTTAGTTCATTAGGACTCTACACCGTCAACATGAGCATGTGTACAGACTACAGAGTGAAATATATTATGCTATCTTTTCGTAAACTTTTTTAATTTAGATTTGGATCTATTCTTTTCGGTAATTAATTGGCCCATAAACATTGGACCAAAGAATAGAATCCGCAGTTATGTATTTTTCTAATTATGTGGAGTTGGGGGCCTGGCCATCCATGAATGGACTTATTTAAATGTAAACAGCAATAGATTGTAAACAATTTAAAGTCCTCCAGGTATAACAACTTGAACATGTATAGCTGCACGAGGCCAATCTTCATGCACAATGAGATTCCTATTTGGATGTCAATAAACATATCTAGGATGACAAGATAGATCGACAGATACCTAGCAACAAAAAGAACTCAATATTATTACATATAATACATAACAATGAAAAAAAACATGATATCAACTGGTTAAGTGTTTTTCTAAATTCAGATATGGAGACAAAGTTGAGGCCGTCAAATACCTCTATTGCAAAGCTTAGTATAATTGTCGCTTCGAACAACTATTCTATAAATAGAGTACATTCAGATAAATATGCTTCCTGTGAAACACTATCACAACTAACAGGTATGCATAAATGAAATAAAGTTACAAGTGACTCTAAGAGATTTATCATTTGTTTAGTTTTGGGACCAAGTGGGTTTGGTTGGCTCAATCCCAGTTTCTGGTCACAAAATAGGACTCCACGAGTCTAAGATGATCAAGGTTCCATATGTTGGCTCCAATGAGACCATTTGATGAAAAGTCCAAATGATATGGCATTGCCATTTCCGAGTCAATAATTGAGATAACCGAGGTTCCATATAGGACACTTATTTTTCGTCGTGAAATCCAATAACCCAAAGGTAAAATCTTGTAAAAGTGCGACAAAGTATACATAGAATACAGTATAGTCAAGTGATATGAATGAGTTGATATGAAATATGAACGATAATGGTGTCCAGATGGGGGGCGAATGGGAGCCGAATAAAAATTCTTTCAATGAAGATTATAGCCTATATCCCAAATCAAAACATGCACACCTCAAAACATAACTCATCCATGCTAAAACAGCAGGCACCGACTAATTCAGTGGGTGGAACCTTGCCGCACCGATTCAATCGATGGACTACACAGAGAAGAAAACACATTGGCATGAAACAACCTGTGGGCGCTGACTATTCCGGTGGGGAGCTTACCTGCACCAAAATAGGAAATGGCTAACACAGAGAGGAATCAGCTAAGATCCTAAAAACCCAGCAAAGACGACTAATTGGATGGATACAGAAAAGCCACACATAAAAAGTCGGTGGCCCAAAAACTGCAGCAGGAACAAATTTGAACTTCGATCCAATTGAACTCTCGATTCACTCCACAGTTTGATCAAAGATTAATTGGGACAGATATTAAGTACCCCAAGGGCAACTAGATCTGAGAAAACTAGTTGCCAAACCCCCACTGAATTGAGAGGAATCGATAATCTAAGATCAGTGGCCAACAGCACCAAGGACTCCAAAAAACATGGATTTCTTCCAAAATCCATGGATTCAAAGAGGAAATTTCGCACACTCAGGATCTATGAATATGATTCCCCCTTGAAAACCACAGAAGGTTCAGATAAAAAACGAAGAACAAGTGCTAAACCAAAAATATAATGGGAGAAAGGGGTGAACACAAGAAAAATAGACAGAAAACCATGAATGATTGATTCGAAATTTGATATTACGATATTATTTGAGGCTAATTTCCACCCTTCATCCTACCCACTTCAAGATGGGAGACTAAATCTAGGTAATCACCTCCTAAACCAAGCTTCATCCCACTAAGAACTCTTAGCCTCTTAGGAAATCTAAGCATAGAGATACAAATGAGGAGAGGGGAAACAGATGGCTGAAAATATCAACCCCATGTCATACTTAGGCCTTGTTCAACGGTGATCTCTTGAGCTAGCTCATACGTTTTTTATTCACTGAACAGTGCCAAAAGGGAGAGGTCATCGCTTGGCCGAGCGCTTAGATCGCTCACCCCCCGAGGCAGTGCTCTCCCTCACGTACCAATTTCGAAACGCTGTGATGCACTGTATCCACTCTAAATTTCTGTAGCTATGAGCTAGTGCTGTCTCGAACCGTTGGACAAGGCCCTATAGGCCAAAAACCCAATACTAAACAACACTTAGATATTTTATTTGGATACATTACTCATATAGGGGCAAAACAGTACAGACTGGGATTTTTCCATCGGATGGAGCGCCGTCTTCTCGCCTTTGGTTTGCCTGACGCAAGGCTCACGATGACGCCACGTGCCCTCCATTGTGACCATCGGTGTTGACGGTCCTTAACTACCATATTTAACTGCCAACATTTACTAGAAACAACCACCAAACTTAGTGATAGGAGTTTATGACTAATTATTTTCATAAATTTTGGTCTCCTGCATTCGTTTTGCTGATCTGTCTCCCCTAGTTCTTTTTGTATAGCGTTGTCTCACATGTCATTTGTCTCTTGTGCTGCTCCGAGAGGATGCCGCTTGGAGGAGATTTGGTCTGCTAGCATGCAGACGCGAGGCTCAAGAGGTGGTCCGATGCTCGAAGGGCAAGGTTAAGGAATAAGTTGGGGGCACAACTCAACCAGGGGTAGCGCTGCCAGGAGTCGGATGAGGAGGTTACCGAGGACGGCAATGATGATTATAATGATGATGACGACGCGTGAAGGCCCAAGGGTCGGGCGGGTTGGATGTCTCGTGGAGGTATCACATGCTTCACCCTGCTCCCAAGGGTCGACACGGGATGGACATACCCTCAGGCTTGCCAAGGTTCTCCCGACCTGAGCTATTAGTGGTCGAGCATGGTGGAGATAGTGCCCTATGGTCGTATGAGTTTTTCTCTTGCCTTGATCAATTGGCGTTCCTCACTTGCACTATTAATGAGGTTGGGACTTATTCCTTACACGTCTCTAATGCGGTGGCATTGGGTATCCTTGACATTGACACTTACATTTGAGAATGATTAAGTTCTTCATTGTGTGAATATTAGTAGTCATCATATTTGATAGTGCTTTGGACATTACATTACATATTTCAAAAATGTGGTAGTGATGGTAACCTAAATTATTACTCTACTGATCAATATAAGTATGTAAGACATATTTTTTATTACGCCGGACAAGTACGCAATAATTGTTGGGTATCTGCCCTGTTTAAGCACTGGTATGAAATTCTACCCGCAATGCTTTGCGAGCATATGTAAAAAATGGAAGTGCAGGTAAAGGTAAGTGTCTTACCTGCACCTTACCTACCCCGTTGCCATCCCTTTCCTTTCCGTAGCTGACTCAGCCAGTCGGCGGATGTCAGGTGCAATAGTATATCTAGATCTGAGTGGATCCATGGCCTGAATTATTTATCCCTTCCAATGTAATATACTTTATTTATCCCAAAATAACCTGTTACTAGGATATTTGTGTGGGTAAAACATTCCTAAATTCTACTAAATTTTAGAAAGTTTATAGAAACCCTAGACCTTTTCCTCCTCCTTTCTCCGAACCACAGCTGGAGCTGGCGCCGACCCACAATAGCCTCTTTCTCCTCCTCCCCTGGTCTGATGCGCACGTCGCTGGCCAAACCACCGCGCCACCGTTTTCGCCCTTGTGGGCCTCTTCACCGGCACTGCGTGCTACTTGCGCGCGGCTCCGTCGAGGAGCTTCACTGGGGTGAGTTAATGGCGACGCCGCCAAGGACACCGCGAAATAGGTGAGGTGTGGGTGCTCAGAGTTCGATGGATCTAGGGTTTTGGCGGGTTTCGATTCAAGACCGAATCGATTGTTCTTTCTTTGTCATGAAGATCGAAATCTCCAATTCTTCTTCCGATTCAAATCAAATCGAAATGTGTTTTCTCGTTTTTCTTGTTTTGGATGGAAATCGACTCTTTCTTTCTCCCTCCGACTCGAATCAGAGTATTCTCTCTTTTCCTATCCTCGATCTACTCGCTAGATCGGCGTCTGATACCATTGATAGACTTACAGATCGCTAGGAGTAGATCCTTGTGCTCATCGGTGCTTGGTTGACGAGCTATCGATGACGCGAGTTGGGGAAGATGTCGCAGTGGCCCCTAAGTCGATGGCGAGGTCGATGATGGTCACCTGTAGGGGCGGCGGAGCTTCCCGTCGCTTCAGCATTCCCTCTCAGATCGGGTAGGGTTTGTCGGTGGGGAACTGGCGGCTGCAGTAAACCTCGTACTTTGTGACTATGCCCCCCAACTCCTTTATATTGCGCTGCGCGATAGGGGCCCGCAACCCTAGATAGGTTGGGCTCCCCCGATCAGGGAACGAGACAAAGGGCCGGCCCACTCGTTGGATTGGGCCGGAGGATATCAATACGAACACAAAAGCCATAACATAGAAGTTTCTAATCATGATGCAATAGGTTTTGATCAAATAGATACTCCCACATCTAGTATATGAGATCACAGATTAATAGCCTGAATATGAAACTACAAGTCCATTAAGTTCAGGTAAGCACCGATGCATTTGAATACAAACAATAACAACTAGTTCAGACCCTGAGGGGAGAGCCATGTTGCAAGTGCAAAGGCACGGGTCCATGGGACCGTCGGCAATGGGTCAGAGACTTTGCCATCTCTCATGTCGTAGACTCTGCAGGGACCCAATCTCTCCTCGCAGTACCGGTTGTCATCCTCATCACCATTCCCCATGTCATCCTTGACACCATTCTCCAAGAAGAAGATCAGATCTCCCAGCATCTGGTATTGAGAAACACAGACAAATCTGCAGCATTGACTTCGCAGAAACAACACCTGATCATCCCCAATCGTCGTGACCTTGGACCACTGTGACCGCTCAAAGTTAGCCTCAAAAACCTCAAATACATTCTTATATGAGCGTGGCATCGTTTCAAACGATCGTTCTATCTTCCATCTGTGGTGCATCACTCTCTCTACCATCAGCATCCGGCCATGCAATTCAACCAGGAAGCGATCCTTGGAGGTAGCAAAATCGAGTGCAACTTCATTCTCTTCATCCTCATAATCATCGATGACCCGTCGAACTCGAGAGATCCATGGATCACCTGTGTTGTGGTCAGTGCTGACGTCCACAGAAACAAGAACACCCCCACAATGATCAAGAGCATACAGGTTTCCATGGTGGAATGTAATGTTAAAAAATATGGGAGACTGGTCATCCAGGTGCATTGACCACCAAGAGAAGGCCCCTGGCTGACACACTGCAACCCGAGAGGTACCTTGAAAAATGACACGTGCTGCAATGAGGTGTGGTGTGCAAACTTTTACTTGGCGCGCAGTCCGATTCCATGCACTCTGTCTTTCCTCCCATCCGGTGGCCAACTCGCCACCAACATACCGGATTCGGACACGAGACAAAGCAGGAGGTGTCACGGTTGCATTGGAGAATGGATCCCTCAGGAAGCAGCCGTCCTCACTGAGAAGAGCAGCCAGTTACCACCACAAGCCTCCGTGTAACCAGAGCAGGCAGGGACATGGAACGGCTGACGTCCAGGGAGGCTGTACACAGTGCCATCAGGGAGAGCAAGCAGCGGCAGCGGTGGAGGCAGGGGGATCTCCCGTGCAGCAACACGCCACTGCGGGCACACGGCAGCAAAGCGGACGCGGTCGACGTGTGAATCCAGACAGCGGAGGACCAAGCCGGCCAGCTCCAGCGGGATGTTCGACCATGACAGTGGTGCTGTCTCTGCCATCAGTTGAGCTGGTATTGAGACTACGATCAACAAAACATCACATATTGGTGAGGCAACACCGTATATCAGTAAACCGGAAGCAAAAAAGCAGCAGGTGGGCGGCGGGCGCTCGTCAGACAATGCGTCGAACAACTTGCGTGCGCAACCAGCGGTGGGAGAAAGAGCAGCAGCAGAGCAGAGGAAGGGGACACAGAGGACGGAGGAGCGGCGAGTGCAGGAGAAGAAAGTGGAAACGGATTACCGGAGACGAGCGAACGACGAGAGGAGCCGTCAGCCTGCTGCCGCACGGGCAGAAGCGGCGGTGGCAGGCGGCGGGGCGGATTGACTGGAGGACCGAGCCGAGCACGGTGGTGGAGATTAGAGGGAGTCTGTCCGATGGGCTGGCTTAGCACTGCGGAAGTGGAAAGTGGTTTTATCAGGGCCCACGGGGGCCTCCTTGCTTACATCGGGTACAAATCTTGAAAATTCAAATTCAGCCCTACTTAAATGTTAGAACTTCTAAAGAGTCGTCAAAACGCCATGATTTACATGGTCGATTATATTGTAAATTACTCTTGTGAATTGTAACCAAATTTGTAAGATTGAAAACTTACAAAGTCCACTTGAAATTTGTATTTTCTTTATTCTTGTGAGGAAAAAGTCTATATCACCACCTATAGAGGGTGGACTACGTAACCCCCAGCCTATGAAATGTCTATATCACCCTCTGAACTTCTCAAAACCAATCAAATTACCCCCTAAACCAAATTGAAAAATCATAGTAAATCACAAAAAAAATCATAAAATGGAAATGAAATTGTGTTGGACTCTAAATGAGTAGATATACACACTGAACATATAATATGGTATGCTTTAATATATTTTTTTACAACTATAGAGAAAAGTATAGATCTAAAGCTATGGTGAAAAAAATGTGCTAAAGCATACCGTATTACATGTTCAATGTGTATATCTACTCATTTGGAGTCCAACACAATTGGATTTTCTATTTTTATGATTTTTCTATGATTTACTATGATTTTTTAAACTTCTTTAGGTGGTAATTTGATCGGTTTTGAAAAGTTCAGAGGGTGATATAGACCGTTTCATAGGTTGGGGGTTTATGTAGTCCAACCTCCATAGCTTAGGGGGTGATATAGACTTTTCCCTTCTTGTGAAGGGGATCAAGTTTGAACGTGAAACTTGCATGGATGTACAATAAAACCACAACTACTATTTTAAATATACCCGCAAAATACTATTTTATATATAAAATATTTATGTAAAATAATTTTGTAATGTTTCTCTTAAAATTTAGAGAATATTTTAGACCTATAGCTACTATTTATTTGTGAGGAAGTTAGACAATTTATTAACCTAATTATCTAGAGGCTAGAGTCATGCATTTTTAAAAGATATTTGAATGTGAAAGTAACCCATGGAATATTGCACACATTGGGTTTCTCTACCTGGACTATTAAAGTTCCACACCTAGAGCAATTTGTTCTAATATTAATCTTTATCTTTTGCGCGATTTTTTATACAGTTGTAAGGAAAAATCTACAAGAATTTCATAGAAGTGTGCTTGTCGCCCCCCCTCCCCCGCGCGCCCGGTCACCCCTTCCAGGCAACTCGGGGGCGACCTGCCACTGGCCTCCCTCCTCCCCACTCTCAAGTCCTCTCTGCCCCTCCCCTTTACTCTCCATCTCTCCTCTCTATCCCTTGCCTAAACCCTAACCTTGGTGAACTTATGTCGTTTCCCTGCTGGGTATGCCGACGGTATATGCTAGAGGCTGATCCACGCCTACTATGGCTGGATCTATCGTCTTCACCACTAGATCTGCGATTGGGCTCGTCTTTCCTCCTTCCTACCGCCGGCGTGATGGCACTACTTATAGTGCCATCATGGCCCGTTCGACAGCCATCCACGGCCAAGTGGCCAACTCACGTTTGTAGCCGCTCCCCTCCCCCCATTACTGGCCTCGATGGCACAACCTAGCTCCATCATGGGCAAGGCCCAATGGGCACCGACCGACCATGCTCCATGTTGTTGGCCTGGGCTTGCTCCCATCGGCTACCCACCGGTGCACTGTGCTGTAGCGATCTCACCCGAGAAATGGGCCCACTTAAGTATATTTCACCTTCCATTGGTGCTAATACACAAAATGTTCCAAGTGCGGATTCGACCGTTGAGTCAAGCTCAACCAACGGCTACTGAAGATCGTCCGTCCATACGCTCACTCGAAGATGAGTTCCAAAGATCACATCATTCCACAATTCAAATTACAACAGTCTTAGAGTTATTACAACCAAATTGAAATGATAAGGTAAAATAGTTTGAGTTCATGCAGCAGAAAGTAACGAGATACTAGCGACGATCCATAGTATCGTCACGATGAAGTCAGCCGTGGCACTACTCCTCGCGATCCTCGGGAGAGGTCGGCTCCCACTCGATGCTGTAACCAGGAGGAAGCTGGGAGGCCCAAGCCATAGAGGCAGCTACCTCCTGAGGGGATGGTCCTGAAAATTTAGCCACAAGCAAGGCTGAGTATACTAGTTATACTCAACAAGACTTAACGACTGGTGATCACTACGTCACCGACTCCTAAGATGAGAGGCTTTTTGGCTAGTGGGGTTCTTTTGCCAAAAGCGACTAAGCTATTTTCTAATTTCTCCATGTTGATTTTAATTTCTTTAGCCTACCCATTCTAGGTGAGCCTAGCTAAACAATCAAGTTTTGCAATACAATTATTCCATACAAAGATTTCATCCTTCCAAGTTCCACTTCATAATATGCCATACATCGGTCAAGCAGTCTCATTAACCGCGAGAAAACGGACAGTTCGAACCGAATTTACTACCTGGCCAGGGAAAACCCAAACATACGGGATGGTTGGAAATGCCAACACACCCCAATCCTTTCTCCTCTCTCTGCGAGTGGTTCCCGAGTCCCACTGCCTCAGGGTAAAGGTTTACCACTACTGGGACTCACGCAACTACCCTCATGTGCCCATGGGATAACGTTTCCAAGACAGAGAGCTGTCGGACCTGCTCGCATCAATCGGATACCGGACTTACCGGTCCCATAAACCGTGCATATGTGTGGTACGTTCAAACGCTTGACACAAAAGTACCACATGTTTCCACTTAAACATCGATAGACGGTATCTACATCATCCGTCCATCGTCTCTAGTGTTTCTGATATGAGTAGACATACAACTCCTATATCTCGCGAGTGTCGGAAAACACTCGACTTCTATCGTTCTTAAGCATAGCAACTATCGGACCTAACATACTAGTGTTCAATCAAGGAACCTATGATCATGCAATCTAGGGTTTCATTCAACTCCTTGAAACTTAAATGCACAAACATATAATCAAGTAAATCGCGTAAGTAAAGTTAGGTCATGCTCCGGGGCTTGCCTTCCGGCTCGAAGCGGTACTCCTGCTCGGGGCTCGGATCCACGTGCACCACGTTCACCTCGGACTCCTGGGCAACCTCCTCGGCAGCGGGGACTAGCTCGTAGACTCCGTCGGCGAGACCCGAATCTACACGGAATGCATGAAATGCTTAAGTATCGAGATTTAAATAATTAGGGTTTATTTAATTCTTGGTTAATGAATTGGAAAGGATAAACATTAATTATAAGTGAATATACCCTTTTCATTTTGAACCTTTACTTTTAGGTTTTTCTCTTTTCTTTTTTTTCTTCTCTTTTCTTTTCTTTTTCTTCTCTTTTCTTTCTTTTTCTTCTCTTTTCCACCATTTAAGTCCTTTTTCCATTATTCAAAAGGTGAACTTAGAAAGATTATTTTTTTTGGGTGCCTTTTGACCAGAGGCTTGCTCATGCCAAGGCATGAGCTTAGCCCAAAATTTGGCTCAATATGATTTTCTATAATTTATTAAAATTATTCTTATCTTTTGCCTAAAATCAAACTAAAATCCTACAAAAATAATTACAAGGTTTCTGTCCAAACCACTTGGCACAGTGACTTAGGCTGCCAAGAGTGACATCTCTGCAAGTTTGCATGGGATTTTGAATTATGATTATTTTGTGGAATTTCACCATGTTTAAACTACCAAAGATTATTTTGCCCTTTTCCAGTGTCCAAAAATTACCATTTTCATTTTTCTAAGGTTTCTTATGTCTTGATTTAGTTTCTGTGTGAAGGAGATGATTTTTCACTGAGTAATTATTTTCTGTGATTTCTTTGCCAAAACAGCAGGGTATATATTTGGAAAAATCATAACCCTAAGGCCACTGGGAATTTTTGTGCACCACTTGTGCATTAAGCTAATGATAATCGTCCTAACAACATATCCCAAGCTCAGCCCCAGTGCATGTGTAGATTTTGAACTATGATGAAAAGTGCTCAAACTGAAATGAATTTATAATTCAAAATCTACAGCTCAACTGAGTGAGGTGCAAAGGAAGAAGTTGGCCTTCTAGATTCACTGGTCACTACAAATTGATTTGATATTTTTCTGATTTTTCTACGAATTTCTACGAATTTTTGAAGATCTCAGCGAATTAAACCTAAAATATAGAATCTATTTTACGCGAGGAACCCTAGAACTTTTGAATCCCTTACACGAGGTCCCTACATTTGCGCTCGGCCCCCTGGAAAGAGGTTGAAGATGCAGTTAGGCCCTCGAGTTCGCCGGCGTGGTTACGCCGGCCAAACGGCGGCGAGTCCGGGCCGGGGAAGTGGGGGGAAATGGAGAGGGGCTCACCGTGATTCGTTTGAGCTAGGTCTCGAGGTCAGGGATGGCCGGAATCAAGGTCAGCGACGGCGGTGGCGGCTCGGCTTGCTCCGGCGAGCGGCGACCGGCGGCGTCGAGGTCGGGAGATGCTCGGGGAAGTGGTCGGTGAGCACCAGCGGCACGAGGAAGCTACTGGTGCCCTCGGTTCGGCCGGAGGAGGAGTGGAGCGGGCTGTTCACGTGCGCGGGCTCGGCGGCGGAAGCTCTGTGAACTCCGGCGAGCTACGCCGGTGGCTGCGGTGGCGGAAAGGGGTCGGGGAAAGGGTCGAGGAGTGGCACTGGAGGATGGGGAAGCTAGCGAGAGCCTCGGTTTGGCCGGAGGAGCAACGGGGAGGACTGCCACGAGAGCGAGCTCGGCGGCGGCTCTGCGGACTCCGGCGAAGGTTTTTCCGGCGAGGAAAAGAGGGGAACTGTTGAGGGCTTAAGTAGGAGCAAGAGGGGAGCATAAGGGTGCTCGGGAAGCAAGAGATGAGGGCTAGGGCAGCTCGGTGAGCTGTCGCGGCGGCAGCGGCTTGTCGCGGCCGTGGTTGGCGCCGTGCGCGGCGTCAACGGCGCGCGCGCAGGCGTGCTGCAGGCGGCAGGCGCGCGTGGGCGAGGCGAGAAGAGACAGGGCAAGGAAAAGAAGCACGCGGGGGCGCGAAAGTCGCAACTGTGGACCGGTGGGCAACGGCGGCGACAGAAATGTCCGGCGGTCCGCGGCGGCGACGCGACGGCGAGCGCGGAGTCAGCGCTACAGTGCGCCCTGGGCCACGAGACCTTGCCAGAAGCGTGCGCCGCGTGTGGGGACATGCAACGGTGGCATTGGTCGGCTCAGGCGAGGCCGGACGGCGGCAGGAGGCTGCCGGCGGCGAGCACGGCACGCGCGGGCGCAGCGTGACGACCCGTGAGCGCGCCGTGAGCGGTGCAAAGGTTAACTGATTGGCATGGCTCAAATTCCAAAATTTTGAACATGACTCGAAAAGCTTCCAACATGAAAGTTGTTAGAATTTCATGAGACACGTCCCTGCACTGGAGATTTGGAGAAAAAGTTGAAAATTTGGCCGTAATTCAAAAGGGGGTAATTCCCTGTTTTGAACAGAAAATTTGAAATTTGAGGGGCTAGATGGCAAAATTGGCCAAAGTGCCCGAAGAGGCAAAGTTCAGGAATGTGAAGATGTACAACTTTGCTTTTTGGAGATTTTGATGTTCTGTGGTAAAATCTTGAGATTTGGCTAAGATTCCATTTCAGCTTTGAATTTGAATTGGAAAATTCAAATTCCTAGTTTAGGGTTTGAATTTTGAGATGCTTCCAAGCATTTTTAGGCTATGGTATTGAACAGGAAGTTTCTTGGTTTGACTTCTTCTCCAACTTTCCCATTTGCACTTTTTCAAGTTCTTAGGAAGTTTTCAAAGGTTTTCTTTATTGCTTTATTTGAATAGTTTTTGACTCGATTTGTGAAATTTTTCCTTATTTCCTTAATTTGACTTTTGAATCATGCTTAGCTTAACTTAAACATTGTTTTAGTGTTAATTAACACCAGGGGTGTTACAGCCTACCCCCCTTAAAAAGAATCTCGTCCCGAGATTCGGAAATGCTAGAACGTACGGAACATGTGGTACCTGGTGGTGGTGAGAAATCTAGGATAATTGGCGATTAAAGATATTCCTCGGTCTCCCATGTTGCCTCCTCTCAGTGTGATGAACCCACTGAATTTTATACATCTTAACTGATCCTTCTTGTGTGCCTTTCTTTTTGGTCAAGACTTTGAGAGGTTTGAGCAACGTAGGTCAGATCGGCTCAACTTCCACGTCTTCTTGTTCCACGACTTCAGTCGGAACTCGAATACACTTCTTGAGTTGTGAGATTGAAAGACATTGTGCACGGCTGAAAGTTTGTCAGGAAGTTGTAGACGATAAGCCACGGATCCACACTTTTCTCAATGATTCATAAGGTCGACGTAACGGGGTGCAAGCTTTCCCTTTACTCCGAACCTTTGGACTCCCCCGAGTTGGTGAGACTTAAGATAACATGATCACGACTGCAAATTTGAGAGGCATTCTTTCGGTGATCGGCATAAATCTTCTGACGAGACTGAGCGTGGCTTTGAGGTCTTTCCCGAATAACCTTGGCTGACTTGCTCTTCGGCTTCAATCACCAGTCAGGTCCGTATATTTCCCGCTCTCCAGGCTGAGACCTTAAACATAACGGTGTTCGATCACATTTTCCCATACAAGACTTTGAAAGGGGCCATTTCAAACTTGCTTGAACTGTTGTTGTATGAGAATTCGGCGATAGCCCAGACATTTATCCCAACTTGCTTCATAATGAATGACGCAAGCTCTAAGCATGTCTTCAAGGATTGATTCACCCGCTCGGTTTGCCCATTTCCGTCTGATCCGTCTCGCAGGTGGTAAGCCGAGCTTCGAATAAGCTTTGTGCGAGAGATGCATGGAGTTGCTCTCCAGAACTTGCCACAAACTGCGGACCTCGGTCCGAATGATTGTTCTAGGCACCGCCGTGCAGACGTACAATTTGGTTGAGATAGATCTCGGCATACTTCTTGACGGCAATAGGTGGTGTTGACCGGAATAAAGTGAGCGGTCTTCGTGAGCCGGTCCACAATGACCCATATAAATCGTGCCCTCGTGCGGTCTTGGGAAGGCCAACAATGATCCATACTGATTGTCCTCCATTTCCACGATTATAGACAAGGTTGAAGAGTTCCAGCCGCCTTTAGATGACTAGCTTTCACCCTCCGGCAAGTGTCACACTCGGATATCAACCGGCGATATCCATCTTCATCTTGGTCCACCAAAAAGTTTTCTTCATATCCTGGTACATTTTATTGCTGCCAGGGTGAATAGAGAAACTAGAGTGGTGAAGCTCACTCAAAATTTCTTCCGTAAATTCCGGATCTTTAGCAGCACGACATACGGTTTCCAAACCATATCATGCTCGGGCATCTGACGGAAACAATTATCCGTTCCTCCGTTCCTTTTGCCAGCTCCTCCTGGATAACTCCGACTTTTTATTGGTTTGCTGGGCCACGAGAAAATCTCATCGTGCAAAGTGACTCGAGAGATATGTTGTTTAAAAATAGCCATGCGGAACATTATCTCGAGATAAATACGATGTTTCGCCAACTCTTATGGCAGTAGAGTTCGGAATAAGACTATCGGATCGAAAGGCTAATGGCAATGAGATTTGCGGCTCAAGGCATCCGCAACACATCGCCTTTCTGGGATGATAATGCAAAACTCATTCATAATCCTTGCCAACTCAGCCATTCTCGTTGCCTCATATTAAGTTTAGCCTGAGTGAAACGTACTGAGCTTTTGTCCGTCGGTAACACGTTGCAAGAACTCCTAAGAAGTGCCTCCATATTTTCAGAGCGTGAATCACGGCGGCCAATTCAAGGCGTGAGTGGATAATTCAGCTCATGGGGACGGAGAGCACGTGAAGCTAAGCATAACTCGTTCTCTTGCATAAGAACACACCGAGGTCCGGTGCCTGAAGCATCGCAAGAAGACATCGTAGCGGTGTTTTGTTGCATCCGAGGTTGGGTCAGAACAGGAAGCTGAGCAGTCAAACAATTTCCTCACATGTGCGGAAGCCTCTTCACACTTTTCATCCCACACGAATTCTGCCCCTTCTTCAATAGTTCCGGTCGATGGCTTGGAATCGCCGAGAAATCCGGATGAAAACGACGATAAATCCTGCCAAACCCAGAAGACTTCGGATTTCGGTGGACAGAGGTAGATGCTTCCATCCATACTTGCTGAGCTTTCGTAGGACTACCGAGATACCTTCCTTAGAAACAGTGGTAACCAAGAACTTTACACTATCCAGCCAAACTCACAACTTGGAGAACTTGGCATACAACTTGTGATCACGGAGTCGTGAGAGAACAATGCGGAGATGCTTCGGCCATGCTCTTCCTCATTCTTTGAATAGACAAGAATATCATCAATGAAAACCACTACGAACTTATC